>JAPZOX010001460.1:0-11608 GCA_037952655.1 Hymenoscyphus sp. LP001 | reverse complement strand
GGCAGTATGAAAGTGCCATACAAATTTTGGTGTAGAGTGCATACTGCCACCTAGGTGGTGAGCAAAAAATTAATCCCTGGCCCTCCGTACTAACTGGAGGCAGAAAAAATGGCGGGCAGTTTTTAGCACCACAGGGGCAGGGATTAGAGTCGTTTCGGAGATAAGATTCTCGATAAGCCCCCTCCGATAAAGATTTTATTTGGTGCACAGCATTTTCATTTTCTCCAGACTCTCCTTCCCCCATCTTGAACTCGACCCCAAAATGTCATCCTCCGTCAAGAGAAGAAAGGTCGACACAGATCTCCCCTCAGGATTATCCAAGAAGAAGAAACATGCCGTGAAGGAAAAGAAGCCCGCATTGCCGTCGCGCGAGGCCACTCCCGAGCCTGCGCCAGCAGTAGAGGCAGAGACTGAGGCAGAAGCAGAGGTCGAGGCTGCAGAAGAAATTACAAAGTCTTTCAAGGATCTGGTATGCTTTATTACTTCCACTTGCTTCAATTGTTCGGCAGAAGAACTAATTGTATTTCTAGGGCATCATCGATTCCTTATGCGACGCATGTACCGCCTTGGGATACAAAGCCCCAACCCCAATTCAAGCCGAATCAATACCTCTCGCTCTACAAGGTCGGGATCTGATAGGATTGGCAGAGACTGGAAGTGGAAAGACAGCTGCTTTTGCATTGCCCATACTACAGGCTCTCCTCGACAAACCGCAAGCTCTCTTCGGTCTGGTTCTGGCACCAACCCGCGAACTGGCATATCAAATCTCCCTACAATTCGAAACCCTAGGATCCTTAATTTCCGTACGATGCGCAGTCATAGTTGGAGGGATGGATATGGTCCCACAATCCATCGCATTGGGCAAGAAGCCTCATATTATTGTTGCGACACCCGGACGATTGCTGGATCATCTAGAGAATACAAAGGGATTTTCGTTGCGATCACTAAAGTACCTCGTAATGGATGAGGCCGATCGACTTCTTGATCTTGATTTCGGACCAATTCTCGACAAAATTCTCAAGGTCCTTCCCCGCGAGCGCCGAACATACCTCTTTTCCGCGACAATGAGCTCCAGGATCGAGAGTTTGCAGCGAGCGAGTTTGAAAGATCCTCTTCGAGTCAGTATCAGCAGCAATAAATATCAGACAGTCTCGACATTGATCCAGAGTTACTTATTCATTCCACATCCACACAAGGACGTATATCTGGTCCACCTTGTAAACGAATTCGCGGGGAAATCCGCCATTATTTTTACTCGGACGGTCAATGAAACCCAACGTCTTGCCATCCTTCTTAGAACACTCGGTTTTGGAGCCATTCCTCTGCATGGCCAACTTTCGCAGTCCGCTCGTTTGGGAGCTCTCAATAAATTTCGAGCGGGTTCAAGAGAAATTTTGGTTGCTACTGATGTAGCAGCACGTGGTCTCGACATTCCCTCGGTCGATGTTGTACTCAATTATGATCTACCCCCGGACAGCAAAACCTATATCCATCGAGTCGGTCGAACAGCAAGAGCAGGAAAATCTGGTCATGCTATCAGTTTAGTAACACAATACGATGTCGAAATCTGGCTCAGAATAGAAGCGGCATTGGGCGCAAAACAAAAAGAGTATGATACCGAAAAGGAAGAGGTGATGGTGTTCAAGGCACGAGTGGAAGAGGCACAACGCCATGCGAGAAACGAGATGAAGAACCTGCACGAGGATAGAGGGAACAAGGGGGCCGTACTGAAAGGTCGACGCCCAGCTAAAGGTGGCAAGCGGGGACGAGATGGAATGGATAAGGAGGAAGGCTGAGTATGAATCTATAATTAATTTGTTCGATTTGTGAATCGCAGTATACCCAAATATCACGATTTGTAAATAAAATTGGTGGAAGTAGTTCTTCATCATGTGCTTTGTCTTTCTTTGGGTGGTATTTTGCTCTCATTGAAGTTTACGAACCTGCACTGCCATTTTTTACCCATTTTCGTACAGCCCTCTCACATCGGGCTGCTGGATGAACCAGAAAGAGGCACTGTCCCTCGCTCCTTCCTCGTCTCTTCCCCGCAGATCAAGATGGGAGAGGTCCCGACAGCCGACAATCGTTCTTCCCCTCAACCCATGGCCTCGACTGGCGGACACCTACATCGGCCCTTCTCGGCCTACAGTCTGCGGCAACTTGCGCGGAGTCGTACGACATTTATCACGATTCAACGATTTCTCAAGACTGTCTCTCTACTTGTGTAATTAAGTTTTTATGTCAATTTGTCAATTTCCATGTCAATCCATATGTCACTCTTGGTTCATCGTTCTTAGTTCATCGCTCTTGGAACTCATTTTTCATGTTATTAACAATTATTAATCTTTCAATTGTGGGGGGTGTTCTGCTCATATGGTTTCACTTAAGTATGAGCTATTTCTCGCTTAGAAGCCACTTATAAGATGGCTTTGACTGCTTCGGACAGCATGCCTTCCTCAGTCGTAACTGGAATGTCAGAATCCCGAAGGATTTTGAACTCGAAGCCACAGCCTGGGCAGGCATTGGTTCCAGTTGCGAAGTGAGTCTCAAGACATCCAAGCGAGAAAATATCACCGCACTCACAGGGCAGTTCGTGAGGCTCATCTGCCCGATGAGGACACAACCCATCTGGGGATGAGAAGATTCCACCTTGGCGTGGCTTCTTACATACTCCACAGTTTCGCCCTCCAGCAATGAGGTAAGCTGGAACTGGTCGGAAGAGAACGTCAGGGAATCCAGGTACGTGTTCACCAATGAAAAATGTTCGCTCCCGTGGGTGAACACCTTTGATGAACTCGTCCCTAAGCATTTCTTGAGTCTCAACCTTCCAATTACAGATCTCGATGGCATTGATCTCCTTCAAGAACTCTCGGCGGCGGTCCCGGAGTGTTGGAACGTCGAACTGTTCAAGGTTACTTCCCACGGTGTATGTTGCTGTTACCTTGGCAGTAAAACCATCACAAGTGAAGGTCTCTTGAACAGTACCTCGTCCGTCTCCTTGGCAGCCTGGGCAAGACTCTTTGTACTCGAAGTACGCGCTGTGCTTGTTCTCGCGACAATAAGGGTTGGGAGATGGGAAAGTGTAGCGACAGATATGGCCGCACTGGAAATAAAAACGGGTTACCTCAAGACGACACATGATTTCTAGTTAGAGCTATAGTGAGTAATAATAGTTCTACTATGTATGTTTCTCTACGGCGGATGGCTAGAAATAATTATCTGTGGGGATTGCTTGATGGGTATTCTGGAATTAACATACACGTTCATTTATACTGTTCGAAAGTTTGTATCTAGATGTGGCTTTTTTACTTCTTTGTTGAGTTTTGTATGTTCATGAGAGATATCACAAGTCATTGATGCTGTCAAGAAAACAAGAAGCTTTCTTTGGGGTGATACAAAGAACTTCTAGTTGGTTTTTTAGTTGAAAGTTCTCAATAATAGCATTGTCAATCTTGATTGGCCGCCAGGGGGCGATGACGGTCAGTCTGCTTCAGCTCAAGGGGCAACCGAGTACGCTGGGGAGTGGGTTGAGATCTCAATTTCTACGACTTGAGTCCTACAACAAAACTCACTTCCGTCACTTGGTTTTGCACACTTGAGGTACATCTAATACAGCATGGAATAAAAGTGTTTTGGGGTATCTGAAGTTCCTCTAAGCTCCTGGATCGCTATACTACTTTACTCCTCAGCTTTCTCGCTCCATATCTCTATCTCGGAGACTTCGAAATTTATGACCCAGTTCTCCCTCCAAGAATTGGGCTCATAAGTACTTGCGATCGCATCTGCATTTGCAATTTCATGTCTAACCTCTGCATGAGTGAGGTTATCCTTCAAGCTCAACACGACGCCGGAGCCTTGACCGAATGTAACACTCTTGTCATCAACAATCCAGCCTGGCTTGCCCACAACACCTCTGTACACACCTTGAACCGGAGTCAATTGGAAAAGTGCACATCTTTCATATCCAACATGGTCGGGGATTATGTTGGTCTGGATACTCGACCCGTCAGCTTTAGGTTTTGGACTGAAAAGCCCAAAGGTACAGGGTACTCCTGTGGTCGTATCTTTGCCAAATAGTGCTAGGAGAGCTTCGTCAGGAACTGCTTGCATCGTATTCACGAGGGCAGTAGATGTTGGTAGATTTGAAACGTCATAGTGATGCATCCGGGTGAAGCTTTCAAAAGCGACTGAGCCAGCGAGGAATGTGACAAGCTGACTCTGGAGTGGTAGTGCGAGAGCGACGCCCTCTGTTGCTGGAGGAACTGTGGCGGTGTCGAGGATGTGCAGAGGGCTTGGCGTCCTAAGGAATGTCTGCGAGAGCAGGCGATAGTAGGAGTCGAGAAGGTATGGCGCTACGTTCCTCATTCCGTACTCAAATATCCGCCAAGTAATGACCTGATCGTCTGGTTTCTGTAAGAAGGAGGAAACAATGGACTGAGCCGCACCATTCAATGGAGAAATGTCGATGGCAGAATCGAATTGAAGCGCCAGGAGACACCTCACGAGTGCTACGAAGCGTTGGATAGGAATTCCAAGTTCATTCAAGGAAGGGTTATTGTTCTTTGACTTTAGGCTTTTGGCAATAGATCGAAACCAATCCCGTGGGAGAGGTCCTTTTCCAGGGTCCTTTACCTCCTGTGTAGAGTAAACGACGTCCAAAAGGTCCTGGTACATTTCGTCGTCGTCGTTATCGTCTGAAGAAGCAGTCTCCACGCCTGTGACAGATGCAAGACTTTGAAAAATAAGTCTCCAACGATCAGACTCGGTACGCTCGCGTGTATCTGGGCCTTCTTCTACAATGTACGCATATCGGCCAGGAATTGCCCATGCCAGGCCGCGCATGAGCTGGTTTGAGGCAAGACCATCAGGTTGATCGTCTGCTTCTGGGTATTGAGGAAACGGTAATGAGGCGAGGTATGCGATGCTATCATATATGATCTCTCCCGCCTCGACACCTTCTAAAGAGTGAGGAAGCGTGCCTCTGGTAGCCAAAAGAGAGACGAAGGCGGGTTTTGTCAGAATGGTGTTTCTAGCGAAAATCTCCTTGAGGGCTGCCTTTTCTTCTTCGCGAATAGCATGGCTGTTTTGGATGTTCAAGTCGAGACGCTCCATGATGGGCACCTTCTCCATCATGCCCTGAGCAATCCAGTCATCGATCTTTGGAGAAGAAATGTCCATATTCGCCATGGCAATTAAGCGATCAGGTGATCAGAGGGGGGATGTGAAAAAATGAATGGTATGAACTTTGCTAGAAAGTAAGAAATTTGTTTGAGATAGTTTTTGTGTGGTTGAGAATTGTTGAGATGCTCGACCAAGTCCCAGTGTCGTCTGATATGTATGGTAGCCGAAGGTGACGTCCTGGTTCGTGCGGCTGCAATACAGCACCCGAGCAGTTATAGATATGACGTTGATGAGGGTGGCTGAGAGAGATCCTTAGGAAAGGATTCAATTTGTATCTCGTAAGAAGGAATCGTTGTTGAGGTCGCACACGTGAGATTGCACACGTGATCCAGGAGATCTTACGTAGTGGAGATGATAGGTAATGTGGTACCTCTGACGTCGTAAAAGCTTACTTCGGTACCTAGGTACGAGATTTCATAGCCTCAGAACAGCCGCTTGGATATTATATGCTACGTGGTATAAGAAACAATACTATACGAGGGATTCCTCATTGAGCTTTCCGAAACATGCTTAGAAGACCTCATGTAAATCTTCTTCATATTTCGCACACGTGCTGATACTTTGTTTAAAAATAATATATCTAGTTCGTAAAAGATAACACTAACAAATCCTTCACTCCTTTGATCATCAAAGGAGGCATACTGAGCATAGCCTGTACTCGTAGCTGGGCAGAAACGAAAGAATCACAAGCTCTAACTCCGACATGTTTCTATAAAAACCACAGGTTTTCCTGCTCTTCATAATCTTTCTCTCCAAGCTTTCATTCTTGCTTCTCTCGACAGTCTACCTTTTTCGATACCTGCAATCATTTTCCTAGTTTCCACCTTCCAAAGTTCAAACTCAACTGAAGTCAATTCTTCTTCATTCCATCAAAATGAGATTCTCATATCTTATCACTGCCTTCTTGGCCTCCCTCACTATCGCAAGCCCCATCGCCAGTCCCGAAGCAGTTGAAAACACCAATCTCGCCATTCGCGCTGCAGATGTGAATAAGCCTGAATGGACATTAGCTACCACAGCACACCCCGGCCTAAAGAAAGATGATTGGGTATGGTTTACCTTAGAATGGCACCGTGGCTCAATTGGTGATGGCGACACAGAGAGCGACAAGGAAATCTCGGATCTTAGAGACAAACTTGGTTTCGATCACATCGGAATCGTTGTCGGTCAAATCAAAGAGACTACAAGCGGCAAGGGAAAGAACTTGAAGACGACTCGGAGTTTCGATGCAGTTTTGTATCACATGATTGAGATCAAGGAGAAATCCGAGCTCAAGAACCCCAACTTCAAAGCCCCTGATCCCAGCGAGGCTAAAACTCTCGTGTTTGGCGGATTGACTACTTCGAATAAGGCAACTGCTGCTAAGAAGGCGGCCAAAGATTACTTCGATGGTACTGTTCACGACAAGTATGCGGTCAACGGAAACAACTGTAACGACTTCGTGAATGCTGTCAAGGCCAAAGTTGTCTAGGTCATGATGAAGTTATCTGGGTCTATCGTCTAGGGAGAGATCTCGCCAAATTTTTAGCATTTCTTGCGTGGTTGATTTGGGCATTGATGGAGTTGTGGTTGGGGATTGTTAGAATGATTGCTACAGGGTGTGCTAGATATTGGGTGGCTGGTTCAGTTGTTGTAGTTTTTGTTTATCTTCAATTCAAGTTCGCCTGTTTATTCCATTGCTGGTGTTATTTGTTGGGAATTACTACCCCGGAGCATGCCTGTTGTTGATTAGTAGCTTGAAAATAAACTCTACTGCTGCTTTTCCCTTCGCATCTTCTTTTTTTTACGCCTAGTACTATTTCGGGTAATTCTATGGCCCCCCTTTTTGGTGATTTCGGTGCAATTGTTGCTCTTACAATCTTCGGCGGAAAATTCTTCGCACCATTCTCGCCATCTAAACTCTTACTTGCACTCACAAAACCCCCTAAGACATCAAGTACCTAGTGCCAACAAGTAGGTGATTAAAAGTGATGAAAATCATGAAAAGGACAGATAATTGTGGGGTAAAATAAATACATAAAAAGAGCTTTGGTTTAGTCTGCAAATCTTGAGACCACTCAAATGATAAAATTCTCAAAGATTTGTACAAGCCTACTTCCAGATTTAGGTTTTATTCTTGTTCTGGTCCCACTCTAATGTACTAACCTCCTCCATTTTTAAGCGACCCGCCTAAGTATGCTCACTCTTCTTCCTTACTACCAAGACCTCCAAAAACATCGTTATGACTCAATAATAAATAATAAATAAACTCATTCTGAACAGTACAAGTAGTATAGTTTTCAAGCAAGTTTTAAAAAGTGTAAGTTTACAAGTCATTGTCTAATTAGCCTGATTCGTTACACCTACTACGACTGCCATCCCTGGAAAGTTTGCTACATGTTTGCTTACGGGTCTTGCATCATTGGCTTTGTTATTCTGTATCTCATAGTAAGGGGCCTCGATAGAGTTTCTCATGGTCATGACGCACTTAATATTCCTCATTGTACTCCTCCCTCACCTGAGCTTGATTTTGTACAGTGGCTGGGGCTAAAGACAGCTTTCTCCTCTTCAGAAGACACCTTTCAGAGACAACTCGTTTTTAACCTTTTAATTCAAATGTAGATCTTGGTTCTGACAAACTACAAGTATTTACACTCATGATAAAACTGTTATATCCCCTGCGAGTGAGTCTAAGAACTTAGAGCATGGATTTAGTATCAGTAAATAGTAGGTTGTATTCCCTTTTATGTATAATTGAGACTGAAAGAATAGAGAAATATGTGCGTAACATTTGGAAATGATAGCCAGGTCTCTTGTTCGGCCCTTTACTTCTCGGGTGCTCAGAGATTCGGACCTCGCTAGCATCCGAGAAGAATAAAGAGATCGAATTTCTAATTCATGAGAAACAATCTCGAATGATGAGTCAAAATTGTCCGAGTCTTTTTGGTACAATATTTCTTGAGATGGTGTACGGATACATCAGAGAGCCATCACCCGGTTTCTTACCTCGTTTACTCTCATCATTCATGTAATTTTCGAAATTGTATTACTGTTTTTCAATACAAAGGAAAATTACATTGTACCTTGATAACTTGTCTTTTTTTCTTTGAGGCTTTATAAACACTTGTTGATAACAAAGGCTATTGACTAATTTCATCTGTTACCCTCGCAAAACAAATCCAATCACATGTTTATATTTTGGGGAGAACTTTTAGTTCCATAGCTCCTCAACTTCAAACCCTTCAAACAATGTCAGCCAACATGAACACTAACATTCCCAAAAAGTCACAATCCCTACGAAAGCGACTGTCCACGGTAACCAAAAAGGCCTTCAACACCGCCGAACCCCAAGCCCAAGGGCCCCAAGTTGTTTTGGATCGTCAAATCTTTGTACAGCGTGGTATGTGCAGGGACGGATGTACCCTGACGATTACTCGATACACCGGCTGCTCACATGACGTTGTGGCAGGAGCCCAGATGTGCCAAGAACACGCGGGTCTCCCTCAAGGACTTCCCGGAATCAACGTCAACCCAACCGTTGAACCCCAGGAAGGAGTTTGCCAACCTTGTTCTCTTCGAACAACCGAGGAGAACAAGTTGGATCTTTTCGAGAGAATCCGTGATTTGGGCAAGAAGAAGTGGGGAAAGCTGAAGACGAGAGAGGAGGAGTTATTAGATATGGGGGACAAGGCACTTGAAATGGGACAAGAAGCTTGGAATGAATACAAGGCGTCTAAAATGGCAGAAATTGCGGAGAACGCTCGAATCTCCGGTTTGTCATCGAAAGAAGCTAAGACAGAGCAGGACGCTCTTGAGGCTCAGATTGCGCATCTGACCCCTCGAGATCAGCCCAACCTGGCTGTTCGGTAAGTAATAACTTTCGGCAGTTGGTCTTTTTAGTCTTCTTCATTCTTCTTCATTCCTCTCCGTTCCATTCCATTCCTCAAGTCTTCAAGTTCAACCCCTTCCAAGTTTCTTCAAACTAACATTCTAATTGGTAAAAGTCGAGCTTTTTCCAAAACCCCCCTTACACCTTAAATCATTAATAATAAATAATATACTAAACTAACGTGTATCCCTGCATCGAGAGACGCACCCCGTGACGAGACAAACTATTGGTACTTTGAATTGAATTGATTCTAAATTTATGAATCTATTGAAAATTCCTGTATTTTTGTGTTAGTTATGTTATATAACAACTTCTGAACAGCGAAAACCCTAGCTACTTTGAAATTTACAATCACGCCGTCGCCGTTGCGCCTAATTGTAGAGGGCGTCAATTTGAGGTATAATTGAACCCCTCGACCTATATAGCACCACCACGAGCTCTTTGCGCCTTTCAAACTCACATAATACTTTGATCTAGGTCTCCAAGCCTTACCATAATACTAAAAATGATTTTTTAGCATTATAGTGACCAGGGAGTGCTGTGTTATACGACGTCGCCACATGGGTTGGTACCTCCAGATTAAGCGATCAAGGATCCCTAGTAGCTTAGTAATAAAGGTGGATAGTGGTTACGGTAATTACTACGTACAAGGGGTATTGATTGTAACTGCAGGGATATCGCCACAGTAGCTCAACCAATAGTCTGACAGCAAAATCACCTGTTCTAGTCAGATGTTCAGGCTGCTTTAAAGAGTCAGCTTTTCCCACTCTTATTTTGACAGTATCAATTATGAATATTCCTACTCCAAAAACACCGCACAATGCTTCTAGAGATGACAGACTGCGTATACAGACTTTATACTATGACGCAGGCTGGTCTATAGATGATATCCTCCTTTCTAATATAGGAATTACGCGCTGGCAAGTCTATTATGCTCTTAGTAATAGACCTACTCCTTAACACTCTACTAGTAGACACGTCCTCCTTG
This sequence comes from Hymenoscyphus sp. LP001, assembly GCA_037952655.1. Classification (NCBI taxonomy): domain Eukaryota; kingdom Fungi; phylum Ascomycota; class Leotiomycetes; order Helotiales; family Helotiaceae; genus Hymenoscyphus; species Hymenoscyphus sp. LP001. Next base: position 1,571 of record JAPZOX010001460.1, on the reverse strand, counting down.
ACACACCTCACTGTAAGCACCTTGTTAAATGGATTACTTAATCCTCTTTTATACGCGAAATCTCTTAGGCAGAGCTTCTATAATAGCTAGAATAGCAGACATAGTGTAGAAGTATAGCTATTCGGAAAGCATTTTAGAAGGAAGGGTATATAAGAGTAGTAAGAAGACGGAAAGCACTACTTTCTAAAGTTAATAGAATTAAGAGACTTGGCTAGGCTATAGAGTATTTAAAATAAACTAATAAGTAATAGAATAAGATCCTTTAGAGTAATAAGAGCTAGGTATAGCTAGGGTATTATAGGAGGCAGTAGTATATAAGGCTAATTAGATTATTAGAAGTTAATTATTCTAATTACGTTTCTTATAAATAGTAGAGGAAGATAGGATAGATGTTTTAGAGGTATATAAGTAGTAAATATAGTAAAGGTATAGGATTGTTCTAGAAAAAGACGTGGAAAACAATTACTAAGGAATTCTATTATAAACACGTCTTCCTAGTTATCTAGAATTACCTTTACAACTCTATAGATCTATATCTAGGGCTGTTCTTTTAGTAAGATAGAGGACTAGGGTATAATATAGTATATACTCTAGTATATATAGCTGATAGAGAGGTTATATCTATCTTTTATTATCTATTTTCTCTAGATCTAAACTCTATTAAGGCTCTTTAGAATAGGATAAAAGATATTTTATAAGTATTATATCTTAAAGTCTATAGAAACTTAAAAAAGTTAAGAGCAGCTGTTTTAGAAGCCTAGGAATCTATTATAGACGTAGAAGTTAGAGACTTAGTTTATATAATATACTAGTAATATTAAGATGTTAAAGATACTAATAGAATATATATAAAGTAGTAGAATAGTCTAAATAACGTTATTTCTTAATATTTTACCTATAGTACTACTTTTAAAGTAGTACTACAGTAGCGATATTATAATCTTTTACCTCTGTATATAGTATATATAGTTAACTTATAATATTTATCTTATATAATAAAGCCTGTAGCTACTTAGCTGTGGCTGTGTATAGTAGAATACTAAGTCTTACTAAAAAATTCCGTTTTCCCGATATATTATAATAGGTTAGTACTTAGGTTAAAGCTTAGCTACTTATACTATATACTTTGTATATAACTTATAATAGTTATATAGTAAAAGTCGAAATCAGTCTGAAAACTTAACATCTATAGCGAGAAAATATTAGAATATAAATTACCTAGGGGTTACTAGAAGCTTAACAGCCGTAGGATAGAGGGCATAGTATTACGAATCACGTGTTAGCACGTGAATAAGTGAAGTCTAGGCGACGTTCTAATAGAATAAGTACTACTGAAACCCTGAGAGGAAGAAGAGATTAGATATAGTAAGAATATATAATTCTAAGGATCTTATTATAGTTATATTACGTAACTCGGTTAGGAGCAGTTAGGTAATAGAGTCTAGTTTTAAGAAGCTCTAGAAATAGAGTCGAACTCTATCTTCGAGACTTCTGCTAAGCAGGACTCTAAAATATAAACGAAGGTTCTATATAAGACTAGTATATCTGCTATTAGATAGAAGCTTCGTACT
>JAPZOX010001459.1:0-11618 GCA_037952655.1 Hymenoscyphus sp. LP001 | reverse complement strand
TACTACTCTATCTAGTAGAGTTAGATAACGGCTAATTCGGTTGTTTATACCCCCTACCTAGTCACCTCTGGCTCTGGCACGCTCGGGGAACTAGGTCTCGCTTCCGAAGTAGGCGATCGATAAAATATAAGCAGTAGTAGCTTATTTAAGTAGATAAGAGAGTAAGCCTCTTACTATGTTTATTGTCCCTTTTAAGGTATAAGCTACTAGTGTAGCCTTGCTAGCTATTCTTCTAACGTAGCTATAAAAGGTAAGACGAGGGTTAAAGAAGATGCTAAGCTAGCGTAGCTCTTACGTAGGCTCTATTGTCTTACCTACTACTGTAATAGAAGGAGGGAGGCGGATACCTCTCCTCTTTTACTTTCTTTACAGGAGAAGTAGATAAGTTCTAACTTCTCGGCGTTAAAGGTAATACCCTCTTCTGTTCCTTAAGCTAGAGTACTAGCTACCTGCTTTACAAGGGCTATAGTATTCCCTGCCTTAGAAGGCCTAAAAGCAAGTAATCCAATGTCGTTAGCGTAGCCGAACCTCTGTCGCGTCAGAAGAGAGCCTACTCCTAGGGTAAAGAGTAGCTGGATATAGAGTATAAAGAGAATCGGTGAGATAGGCGAGCCTTGAGAAAGCCTGTATTAAAGAGGGGTAGATCCCTCTATCTCCCTGTCTAGCTTCACTTTAACCGATCTGTTAGATAAGAAGGAAGTAACCTATACTATAAAGCTATGTAGCTACCCTTGCTCCTAAAGCCTTCTAATTAGCCGGCCTAGGAGTACTATGTTAAAGGCGCTCTTAATATCGAGTGTAAGAAGAGAAGCCTCTTACTTATCTCTAAGCGCTCTTTCTATATCGAATATAAGATAGGTTATAAGGTCTGTGGCAGCTTATAAGAGGAGAGCTTCGAACTGGTTCGGTTCGAGAACAGCGTGCTTAATAGTAATCTAGGAAGCTCTCTTAGCTAGAAGCCTCTCGAGGCCCTTTCTAAGAACCGAGAGTAGAGAGATTAGTTAATATACGTAGAGAGATAACTTATCCTTCTTATTAGGCTTTAGGATAATAGCTATAATAGCTATTTAGAAGATCTTTAGGTAGAACCCTGACTTTATATACCTCTTAAACAGTGAGTATACTAGGTATAAGATCTAAGGCTAAGCTGTTTTAAAGACGCCTATAATAAGTTTATCCTCCTCTAGAGCAGTAGAGGCCTTTCCTAGAACCGACTCCTTAACCTCGCGTAAGGTAAGAGCTATCTAAGATAGAGTATAAGTCGAGGTAGTAGAGGTATCGAATAGTATATCCTCGACTTTAGCCTTATTCGTAAGTAGTTCTTATACTAGGATCTTCTGTTTCTCCTAAGTAGTAAAGCCTAGCTAGCCTATCGAGTTCTTTAAAGAAGGGGACTTATAAACCCCAGTGCTCTAGTGCTACTTACAGATCTTAAAGACGTCCTTACTCTTTGTAGCTTTATCGATTAAGCTACGGAAGTGTTCTCTCTTTGCCTTCCGAATCTCTCTTCTAAGAGCCTTCTAAAGTCCTTTCGTAGCCTCTATACTAGCTCCTAGCCTTCGTACTCTTCTAGCCTTAGAGGCCGCAGATTAGCACTCCTCGTTCTACTAAGGATGTCTAGTTCTATGCCTAAGCCCTCGCTTAGCACTACTAAGGTACGTACTATATACGTACTTAATAATAAACCTTGCCAAAGCCTTAAGCGAGTCTATGTTCGGTTGTTCTAGAAGCTCGTATAGCTATTATTCTTCTAGCCTTCTTTATAAAGCCGTCTTAAAGACTTTAACGTTAAGAGTGCTAAGTTTAAGCGAAGGGTCCTTCTCGGCTAGTCTGCTAGTACACGGCAGACGAGTAAGAATAGGGAGGTAGTCTAAGCCGTACTTAAAAGCTAGGTAAACCTCCGAAGCCGCCTCTCTTTAATAGAGGCTACTGGAACAAAAGACTAAATCTAGCGTATTCCCTAGACTATGTGTCTATGTACTAGGCGGGGTAGTAAGCTGAAGCCCTCTATCCTCTATCTAGTTAGTAAGCGAGAGTGCCTAAGTGCTTTCCACGCCTAGGAAATCAGGCTGCTAGAGCTAGCTCTTAAGATTAAAGTCGCCAGCTATGATAGTATTCGTTATATAGATGTGTTAAGAGCCTAGGACAAGGCTAACAGCCTCCCCTGCTCCCTTAGCGCCTAGGGAGGCGTTATATACGTTAAGTATATAAAGCGAGGGGCCTTGTAAAAGTATAACCGAGGCGTAAACAAGGTCTCGGTATTAAAGCGAGGGAGCGATAGGAGTCTGTTAGCTGACAAGGATACTAGCACCTTTATATATAAAGAAGAGTACTCTAGGAGGCCTAGTATTCCAGTCGTAAATAGGTATAAAGCAGTCGTAGTTCAGGTAGCGTCTTATAATCTAACAGCTAATCTCTCTTAGGTAGATATACGGTTCCTAGATAAGAACTACATCGACTCGCTTAGAGTGAGCTAGCTGTAATACCAGCTCCTAGTAATCGCTAGACTTATAGACGTTAATTTATAGAACTTAGAGGTAGTAGTACTTAGTAAATCCTTGTCTACTTATAGAGGGATCGTGTAAGTAGTACTCCGGGTTCTTCGTATAAGGAGGTCGTAAGGTGCCTCTTCTATAGAAGTGTCTATAAGGATACTAATATCGTCTTCCTAAGGTGGGATAGTCGGTAAGGTAGGCGAGGTAGGTAAGAGAGGTAAGGTAGGCGAGGTAGGCGAGGAGTTGCCTACTTAAGCCTGTAGAGTAGCCGGGAGGTAACTAAGACTATTATATAAGGTATAGAATAAAGGCGTATAGTATATATTAGTACTTATATATAAAGGCGTAGCTGTAAGTAGACGTATTATACTCTACTTTTTAAGTAATAAAGAATACTAGTTCTAACTTAACAAATTAAGAGCTAAAGCCTATAAAAGAGAATATTAAGATAATAAAATACTATAAGCTTAGAAGAAGAGAGCGAGCGTTATATATAGGACTCTTATCTTAGAGCTAGTTAGTAGTTATTTATAAAATAATAAAAGACTTATAGATTCTTAATTATAGAGAAATACCTAATATCTCTACTAATACTTAAACTAACTAACTTATATATACGAAGTATATAGTACTATATAAAAATATTAGAAGAGAGTAGAATAATACTATTAGCTACTAGGTATAGTTATACTACCTACCTAGTCTAGCTCTAAAGAGAAGAATTAGACCTTAATTTAATAAGACTAGTTTAGCTATAGAGATTTACTAGAGATAATAGAGCACGTTATATTAGAGATAGTAAAGATAGGAGTATAGCAGACACGCTCTCTCTTAGAGAATTCTCTAGAGATAGTTGTATTAGCCGACTTATATCTCTATTCTATATTAGTTCTAATCTTTCTTCTATATAAATATCCGCTCTTTTTTTATCTACTTTCGCTTCTCTTAAATAAAATAATTAATTTTGTTTTAATAGTAAGTAATAAAATCTAGATAGAGAGTTAGAGGTATATATAGTCTAACTTTTTTTTAGAATAAATCTATTATAGTATATTACTAGGATTCTATTCTACTAATACTATAACTAACTAACTAATAAACTAAAGAGACTATCTTACGATTATCTACTCTCTATTACTACTAAGTAAAGACCTTTTTCTCTACTATAGAATTACTCTAACTTAGGCTATAGCTCGTTTATTTATATTTATTCGTACTCTTCTTCTACTACTAAACTAGATCTAATAACCTTAATAACTCCTTTATCTAATATCTTCTTTAACTTAATATATATTTAAGATAAAAAGTTCTTATTCTTTATTTAGTAGAGTATAGCTAACTAACTTTCCCTAGTTTCTAGATTAGTATTCTTCTCGCTATTTAGGTTCTAATACGAATTATTATAGTAGATAGAAATCGCTTATCTAAACTAGTCGATAAGTAATTATACCTCCTTATTACAAGTCTTAAGTATAATAGTAGAAAAGTCGTACTTCTTAAATAAGCTACGTTTAATTCTTTTATATATTATACTAATACTATAACGTGTATATATAGCGAACCGGCCAAACAAGCGAACCGGCCAACTGAAAACACACCTAAAATCGCGATTTTGACATTTTAATATCTCTACGAATTGTTGATTAAAAATTTCAAAATTAAAACTTTGATTTTATTACTATATAAATATAAAAGTTATAAAATATAAGACTGAGGCTAATTTATATTAAAAAGTTATTAAAAGAAGAAGAAAAAAGACAAGATTATAGGGGTATTTTTAAGCGAATCGCTAAGTAAAATCATATAGCGTCTGAAACTTAGAATTCTAAATATATATATAGTAATAAAATCAAAGTTTTAATTTTGAAATTTTTAATCAACAATTCGTAGAGATATTAAAATGTCAAAATCGCGATTTTAGGTGTGTTTTCAGTTGGCCGGTTCGCTTGTTTAGCCGGTTCGCTTGTTTGGCCGGTTCGCTATATATATACGTTATAAGTTCTTTATATAATAGTAGATAGTATTATAGAGAATAAGTAGTTTATAGCTATTATTCTATACTTTATAAGTATTTTAGATATTAGACAACGTAGAAGAGCTTATATAATAAAAGGTATACTCTTTATTAGTAGTATAGCGATAAGCTAGTATATCTAGTATAAGCGGACCTCGATTTATTACTATTAGGTTAAAGTCTTAATACGTAAGCGTTATAAGAGGTAGAGAGTAAGAATATAACTATTAAAGATTAGCTTTAATAGTCGGTAGAAGAGTATTAAATACTTAGGCTTTTATAAGCTAGGTCGAAGGTTAGTTAGAGTTAAGCTTACTCTATATACCTTTATACAGTCCTAGAACCTAGTAGAAGATTAAGTAGTATAGGAGGGAATTGATCGTAGATTAATCTAAGAGTATATTATAATAGCAGAGGGGTTACGTATAAGGAATTAAGGTTATAGTATTATAGAAGAGCTCTAAGAGAAGTAATATTTAGTAGAGTAAGGCTGTCGGACCCCGCCCTTGGTATAAGAGAACGTTATATAATATTAGCGGATTATAGCCCTTAATAGGAAGGAACGACTACGAGAGTTAGTATACGACTTGAAATAGAGAGTCGCGCCTTAAGTAGAAGCGACGGCATTAGCTTTTACCTCTATAAGGGTTTATAAGAAAAGGCTGAAATAAGCTATAGCTAGAGACAATCCCGATAAGGCTTAGTTTAGATTTCTTAGTATTAGAATATTTAACTTTATATTAAGACACTTCGTAAGTATAATATATAACACGAAGAACTGCTATTATTACATAGAGATCCGAATCGCGACAGCCCCTCTACGACACATCTGCGAATCCAACTCGAAAGCATCGTGCGTACTTACGAGCCCTCATCTCTATAACACCCTACTCAACGAGAACCCGACAATAGCCTCCACCTTAACATCAACTTTCTAGCGATCACCAACCTCCACAGTATACCTTCGGTCATGCATCACAAACCTTGACTGTCTATGACAAGCGGAAGAAGTCTCAAACACACAGTAGCCCAGTGCTATTGTCCCATACATATGGCAGATACCCAACACGCGATAAGACCCAAGTGCCGTGGTAAGGGACGAAAGCGAAGTGGAGCTACCAGAAAACGACCTAAAGCTATACTGGGGAGGGGAGAAAGGGTTCCCCAGGAGATACGTCAAGGTATTGGGCACAAATATTCCGCACAGTGATTCCTGAAATAATGCTAACTACCTTTTACGTTCACAGACAGACGGAGGAGCCAAAAAGGCCCGCGAAGTACCTGCGATTGCAATTTTGTACCACCGAACCCTACGTACCTTCCTTTTAAAACACAGCACTGGATCCTCAACGAAACTCAACAACTGCTAGAAGGGTGTTGCTACCGTTTCACAGAAAAATGGTTTCCATCAGTACTCGTGGAAAATGGATGGGACGTGCCGGAGGCTGTGGAATTGACTGTCTGGTGGAAGACCCTCTCAACTTGTGTAATCCCTACGGCGGCTGTAGATCTAAGTCAAGGCCAGTTATTAGCCGACCTATGCGTCCTACTAGGCGTACCCTTTCATGTGCTTTTGATAACTCCCAAAGAGCACTCAGGCCACGTGCAATGAGGTCAATGTCCTCGACAATTTCAAAGACAGATCCGTACAAAATGGAGTTGCCATTACTGAGGGTGGCGTGAAGAGCCCCCGTCGGAATCCATATAACGTCTTTGGGTGTTTGGTGGAAGAAAACCACGTCGTCGAGTAAGGCAATATCTCGTGGCAGAATCAAATCATGTTCTCCATGCTCAAGTTTTGCCTGTCCTCGGAAGACTTCCAAGTTTTTTGGAGTTAAGGGTGCAAATAGCCAGTACTTTTCATATTCCACATCGGTACCTGCACCTAGCAGTGCCAAGTTGCTAGTTTCGTCAATATGGAAATCAAACGTAGCGCCACTCCGACACATGTTTATTGTTATCTTCTTCCTAGTTGTTTGGTCAGCAATTTCGAGTTTGCTGATGCCTGTAGGAAGCTCTAGCTTTAGCCCTTCCATCCCTTGAAGCTCAATGCTAGTGACGACACTGCATCCCTTGTGCTGCGAAGTTGGCTGAAACCCCGATGCGAGGACCTCCTGAACCTGTCTCCGCTTTGCTGGCCTTGGCTCATTTAAACAGGAACTCAAGAGTTGCTCGTAAGAGGGTTAATTGCCGGTTGGAATACATTCGCGAATATCAAACATAATCGGCATTTGATAGTTCCCCCAACTCTGTTTGTCGACATTCGTTGGAGGGAAACGACGAGAAAAGCAAGGAATCGAATTCAGCTTTTTTAAAGCTGCACTATTACCTCTGCATTTTTCAATGATCATTTGAGGCATTGATGGTTGATGTTTCTCTCTTGATTGCGGCCCTTCGTCCTTATATACTTAATCTATGTACAATTTGTTGCAATGCTGCACTTCAGAGGACAAGAGTAAAAGACTTGAATTCCATACCATGCTCTACAAGAGCAGAAGGCACATTTATATACAACTTTGCAATAGCAATTGCCGCATCTATTTACCGGAAAACTCTTCCTCGGCATGCCCGACGGGCATACCGATATCTCCTTAAGTGGCTTGATATAATAGATATCACCGTACCTATTAACAGCCCTCTTACGGTTATATCTAATAATAGCTACTCTGTAAAAACCATATAAGTAAAAAGCAGTTTTTGTGTAGCTCCTAGGAAAAGCCCAGCTGGTATAAAAACCTAGGCGTAAGCCTTTTGTCCTTTATCCCTCCTATAGCATTCCTTTTACGTATGTCTTGAATACTAATAGTCGTAGAGGTTTCGTAAGTGCGTTAGCAAGCATATGTGCCGTAGGGCAGTAATCGACTGTGATCTTGTTATACGTAACAAGCTGCTATACATAGTAGAATTAAACATTAATATGCTTGCTTTAGGCATGGTTCTCTAGGTTCTCAGCAAGCGTAATCGCTGACTGATTATCATAGAGAAGTGGGACCGTAAAGTCGTCCTTCAAGTACTACGAATAGCTAATATCTCTTAGTAGCCTACTATACTAGACAGCCTGCTTGCTTGTCTGGCAAAGTGCTACATACTCTGCCTCGGTAGTCGATGTAGAGATTGACCGCTGCTTCTTCGACGTCTAAGTAATAGATCCTCTACAGAGCTTGAATATGTACTTATAAGTCGACAGTCGGTTAGCTAGGTCGCTAGCATAGTCTGAGTTAGAATATCTCTTAAGGGCCTGTAGTCGTTCTGAGTTGCTATAGCGAATAGCATAGCTGGGTGTACCTTTTAAGTAGCGTAAGATCTGTAATACGCAATTCCAATGCTATATAGTAGGGTCTGAGCAGTGCTGCGTAAGTCGGCAAATAGCAAAGGTAATATCTGGCCGCGTGCCTCTTTGTAAATATATTAGACTTCTAATAGCTCTTTGGTATAGGGTAATATTAGCTTAGGGTTTATTTTGCTTAGCTTTCCCAAGGGTCTGTATTCTACCTGTAGGGGTAGGATCTACCTAATCGCTGCCTCCTAAATACTTATTAACTAGCTTAAGCGAGTAGCTTTTCTGGCTAATAGTTAGCGTCTACGACGCTCGATCCTGTGTAACCTTAAGACTAAGAAACGTGCTGATCTCCCTTATGTCTTTAAGCTTATATAGTTTTCCGAATCTCTCTTTAAACGAGTTAACCTTGTCTAAAGAGCGCCTTAGTATAATTATATTATTAATATAGAGGCTAATAATTAAGCTCTTATCTCTATTAATAAACACGCTTAGATCGCTGAAAGAGGGCTTTAATCTAAACTTAGCTAGTCTATTATAAGCTTTAATATACTACTCTCTTCTAGACTGCTTTAGGCTGTACAAGGCCTTCTATACCTTAAGTATAACGCCAGGGGGTAATGAGAGTCCTTGAACCTCCTATATATAAACCTCTACGTGTAACTCTACGCGTAGATACGCTGTATCTACGTTAACTTAGTGAATTTCAAGGTCTTCCGCACACCCTATAGCTAACAAAGCCCTAATAGACTTATAGCGGATAGTAGGCGAGAATGTTTTAAGAAAGTTATTACCTGGTCTCTGACTATATCTCTAAGCTACTAGTCTAGCCTTAAAGCGGTCTATTAACCCTGTTAGAGTATACTTTATAGTAAAGACCTACTTTGTACTAACTATAGCCTTTGTAGGGGGGAGCTTAGCATACTCCTAGGTCCTAAGAACCTAGAGCTTGACTAATTTATTAGTAATAGTATCTTTCTATTACTAAGCGTACTAAGGGTCGCTAACCGCCTTATTATACGACTTTAGAAGAAGTATCCTATAGGCATCAGCACTTAAGGCTGTATCTTCGTCAAAGAACCTCTAGGGCCTGCGTTCGCGGAGCCCACGGCCTATCGGAGCCTTATAGCTAGGTTTACTGTCTATACGCTGATCAGACGTGCGGGTCTTTCTCCCACGACTAGCGATTCTGTCTACACGTTTAGAAGACGTGCGGGTCTCTCTCCTACGACTTGCTATTCCGTCTACACGTTTATATAACGTACGGGTCTTTCTCCTACGACTTGCTATTCCGTCTACACGTTTATATAACGTGTGGGTCTTTCTCCTACGACTAGCAGTAGTTCGGGCACCCTTAGGTAACTTAGGCACTTTAACTGGCCTGTTTAATGGTTCGAGTACTCTAAGCAACCTAGGCGCTTCTACTGGCCTCTCTTCCTCGGGTTCTTCCTCGCTAAAGTCCTCTAACTTGTTAATAAACCCGTGGACAGGAGTCTTATTACCCCACTTCTACTTCAGACGTTGATTAACTAGGAATCGAGGTCTTGTTGACATAATAATACGCTGGCTCATAGGGTTGTATAATCTGTACTGCTGTGAAGTCTCTGTGTAGCCTATAAGGCACATCTTTCGCGAGACTGGCTTAAGCTTATGTCGGTGCTAGTTAGGGAGCTGGTGGAAAGCAACACAGCCCTATGGCTTTAAGTGCTGTATCCCTGGCCTCTTCCCTATAAATACTTCTTCAGGTGTAATTCCGCCTAGCCCTATAGGCGTACGGTTCCTGATATAATATACAGCTTTTATAGCTTTGCTCTAAAACTTGTATAGCAATTAAGCGTTAATAAGTATTACCCTTATAAGTGAAATAAGTATACGGTTCAGCCTTTCAGAGACACTATTCTGCTCTAGTGTATATAGCGTAGTCTACTTAATCTTAACTCTATACTAGCTTAATAGCTTATTCTTAATTGCCTTAAACTCCTTAGTATTGTCAAGCCTAAGAACCCTTAGCTTATACCCTGTTTATAACTCTACTTCCTTCTTCTATTTAAGTATAACTTCTCTGAAGTCTGTTCTTTGCTTAGTTAGGAAGACCTAGGACTTCCTTATTACCTGGTCTATAAGAGTATAAATGTAGCGTTCCCTAGCTATAGTAGGAATGCTATATAGACCCTAGAAGTTAGAAAACACTCTTTCGAGAGGTTTATCTACTTTCTCTAACGCTTAGCGGTTAATAACTCGTAGCTGTTTTGCTATAATACATGGCTTATAGAAGTCTGAGTTATAACCTCTTGGAATTAATATTAGTGCTTCTAAGTTAGAGACTATGCTGTGTAGCCTCTTAAGTCCCTGTATACTGATATAGCCAAAATTCCTATGCTAAAGGTTAAGGTTAAGATCTCTTTTAGTTATAGCTATAGTAGCTTCTGTAGCAACAGAGTCTAGTATATATTATAAGCTAATCCAGCTTATATTCGTAATAACAAAACCATCTTTTGTAAGAGTCATGGCGTGCTTGCTTGTACCGCCAGTTGTCTATATAAGAATGCCCTTGTCCTGTAGCTAAGGGACTGATATTAGGCTGCCAGCCAGCTTAGGCACGTATAGCACGTCCGTAAGAGCAAGCGTTTAAGTCTACAGCTTGTCTATAAAGACCCGGATACTGACATTCCTAATTCCTGTTCTATATATTAAGCCGCCACTTGTAGTCTTAACTACTCTTAGCACTTTAAGCTCTAAAAACTCAGTAAATACGTCTCTGGCATAAGTTATATGGCGTGTAGCCCCTGAGTCAATTACCCAGGCTACTTAGCTCTTGTTAAAACGTCCTATGAGTGCTCCCCAGCAGGCGTCTGTTAGGACGTCTTCTGACGGATCTGTGGCAAGCATGACTTCTTCGTCCCATACTGGCTAGTACTGTGGTTGCTATTCTAGCGTTGGCAAAGAGCCTGTAGATACACTCTTTGCTCGCTTAGCAAAAGCTTTCCCTTCAATTGTCTAAATCCAGATAGGACACTCAGTCTTGAAATGCCCTTCCTCTCCACAGCAATAGCAAGTGCCTTTGCGCTTCTTACCCTTCTGTCCTCTATAGCTAGGCCTCTTTGCCCCTTACGCCTTCTGGCGTTTCCATGGTCGGTTATTAGCCGCAAGTGCTGTTTCCCTAGAGCTTTGATTTCTTAATCTTAAGCGTTGCTCTGTCTCTTTTAGACTTATAACTGCAGAGTTAAAGTCTAGAGTAGACAGCTTGTCTTCAAGGATTTCAATACGCGTGTTATAGTCACTTCCTAGCTTCCGGACAGCTTAGAGAAGTGTACTAATCTTAGACTTTTCTATAGGTGCTTCGTCTACATCTGTAGCAAAGATAAAGGCCTACAGGTCACGTAGGTCGGTGGATATTAAGTCGATTGTGGCTCCAGCCTTCAGCTCGTATCCATAGAACTAGCTTGTATACGTAGTAAGTGATATATCGTTAGATGGGCGGCAGTCTTTACGCAAGGCCTCCCATTGCTCCTATACGGTCTGAAAGTCGATAATCTTGTTTTTCATCGTAAGCGAGCAATAGCCCATGATGCAGGTCCTCGCCTTGGCGTTCTTGCGTCTCCATGCCTCTTGAGGTGACAATACTCCAGTATCAGTCTTAGTACTGTCTTGCTGGGAAGGACCTCCTGCTCTCGTTGAGATTCGTAGCGCAGGGGTTGTAGTGCTGGCCGGTTTTGGTTCGTCACCAAGGACAAGGTCAAGAAGGCCTCTAGCTTCTAGGAAAGAGCGTACTTCTTCAGCCCATATTCGATAGTTGAGGGGGCCAGTAAGCTTTGGGATTTTTAGCGATTTG
>JAPZOX010001458.1:0-11620 GCA_037952655.1 Hymenoscyphus sp. LP001 | reverse complement strand
TAAATGGAATTCCTTTAACATATGTGGCGAGTAGGCTACGTAGCGAGCTGGGTGCTAGTCAAGGTCCTCGTCATGGCCCTTCCACTTTAATCGGTAGTAAAGAGACTTCTATCGCGTCTTACTTGCAAGTACTTCCTCAACCTCCTATTCTTCTTCTTTGTCGACGATAATCGGTGGAGGTGGCGTACTTACTTGTCTAGGCAGAGGATCGTCTGAAGCTTTGCGTAACTTCTCTGGTGCGAAGACAGGATGGACTCTAATAGAGGATGGTAACTGGAGTCTAAAAGCAGAGCCAACTTCCTTAAGGATCTTAAAAGGTCCAGCCATCTGGTGGTCTAACTTCCGGCTAGGTCTTTACGTATTCCAGTCCTTTATAGTAACAAAAACCATATCGCCGACTCCAAAGTCTACTTCTCGTCTATGTCTATTCACGTCCCGTTCCTTCTTTTCTTAAGCTTTTACCATATTCGCTCGGCCGACGTCTAGTACTTCTTGAAGAGTCTTCGTAACTGTTGTAGCTTCTTCTTGTGATAGCCTCTCTTATACAGTCGAGGGTTCAGGCGTATGCTAGTTAAAAGACGTTCTTGGTAAGTAGCCCTTTTGTAATTCGAACGGGGACATTCCAATAGTACTGTGAGGCAGTACAAGCTGAGCGTGGTCCATCATTGGAAGTAGCTCTGACTAATTATTCTGGTAGTAATTTACGTACGGCCGTAAGCGCTGATCCAGGTACTGGTTCATAATTTCGGTTTGTCCGTCTGTCTGGGCGTGATTTGCGGTCGAAAGTCGAAGCCGGACGCCGAGGATTCGCGTAAATTCTCGCTAGAAGGCAGAGATAAACTGAGGGCCTCTGTCAGAGACAATACTCTCTGGGATTCCGTGATATCGTAATACGTGCTGTAAGTATAGCCTAGCCATCTGCTCAGCCGTCACTTCCTTTTGGCACGGGATAGAGATGGATTGTTTAGATAATCGGTCGATAACCACGAATACGTTGTCAAAGCCGTGCTTGTCAGCTGGGAAGGATTTAAAGTCTATTGCCACGTGTTGCCATGTACGTAATGGGACTGGAAGTGGGTGTAGATAACCAGGGGTCTTGTCTCTTGGCACATCCGCTCTTCGACATTCGTGACAGTTACGTACGTATTGCGCAATGTTAGACTTCATATTTCGCTAGATATATCTCGAGCGAAGGATCTGATAGGTCTTGTCTCGTCCAGGGTGGGCTAGCAGTACTTGGTCGTGTGCTTCACGGATCAGGTCTGTCCGTAAAGTATCGATATCTGGCACTATTAAGCAGCCTCGATAAAGCAGTAGGTCTTCCTCTAAGACGTACGGAGAGTCTTCGTCGTTCTTAGCCTGTAATCGTAAAGCTTGAAGTGTCTCAGCATCCTTATTTGCTTTACGGATTCGTTCAGAGAGCGTAAGAGACTCCTGGAAGTGGTCGTCGTCGACTGGAGCCAGCGTAATAGAGCTTATTTCGACCCCGAGGTCTTTAAGTGTTTCTATATCGACTTGTTCTTTCGTCAAGAGCGTACGGGTCCGGTATTGTTCTTTCAGCTCCTTCTGAGTCCGTAACTCGTCCGTTTTTCGTGTTAAAGCGTCCGCCTTCCTATTCTCTTTTCTAGAACGGTATATTACTATAAAGTGGTATTCGGCTAAAGCTTCAGCCTATCTGGCTTGACGTGCAGTGAGCTGCTTTGTCGTCATAAAGTACTCGAGTGCTTTATGGTTAGTATAAATACGAACTTTCTCGTGCGTGCTTTGCAATTCCGGTCTCCATTCCGTAAGCGAGCGTACGATTGCGAGCATCTCTTTGTCGTGAATCTCGTAATTACACTCAGCTGAGGACATGACCTTACTAAAGTAAGCTACTGGGTACCATTTGCCGTCTGCTTGCTGTTGTTGTAGTATCCCAGCGATTATCCCGTCTGAGGCGTCTGTCTCGATCATCGTAGGAAGCTCTGGAGAGTAGTGGCGAAGGACTGGTGCCGTCGTAAGGCATTCTTTCAGCTCCTCAAAAGCGTCCCAGCAGCTTTTGTCGAAGTTAAAGGGTACGTTGTCCCTTGTAAGACGTGTAAGTGGTTTTGTAATAATTCTGTAATTCCGTATAAACCTCTGGTAGAAGTTACAAAAGCCTAGGAAGCTCTGGACGCCTTTTACTGTATCTGGTGCTTGCCAATTCTGGACTACTGCAACTTTTTCTGGATCTACTTTAATACCGTCAGTCCTGATAATAAAGCCAAGGTATTTTGTCTTCTCGACGTTAAATTCGCATTTCTTAATATCTGCTTGTAAGCCAGCATCTCGTAGTCGCTGGAGGACTTTTCGTACGTGTTCCTCGTGCTCTAATATGTTCGAAGAATAGATAAGGATGTCGTCTAAGTAAGCAGAGCAGAAATCGTCTAAATAGTCGAAAAGTACGTCGTTCATGTACCGCTGGTACGTGGATGGTCCATTCGTAAGTCCAAAGGGCAGAACCTTACACTTGTACGTTCTGTAACGTGTACGGAAAGTGGTTAGTTCTTCAGAATCAGGATCCATTCGTATACGATGGAAAGCTTGACGGATATCGAGTTTCGTAAAGATACGAGCTTGGCTAATACGGGCTAGCGTTTCATCGATAAGAGGAAGTGGATAGCGGTCTTTTCGAGTAAGGTTGTTAAGCTTCCGGAAGTCGATGCAAAAGCGTAATCTTCTGTCTGCCTTCTTAATAAACAGTACTAGAGTAGTAAAAGGGGACTGGCTATGCTCTATAAATCCCTTATAAAGGTTGTCTAAGATGTATTCCTTTGTAGCAAGTAGCTCTTCAGTCGACATCTTATATAGTGGGGAATATCCAAGGGTATCTGTTCCTTCTAGCTGTATTTTGTGGTCGTAATATCGGTGAGGTGGCAGGGTATCTGAAGCTTCCTTTGAGAATATGTCTATAAAATCTGCGTACTTCTCTGGAACCTCTGGTGTTGCTGTACGATCCTCTTCTCGTCCAGCCATGATGCTGTTAATCTCGTATAAGCTAGTAGTGAACATCTCGCTGTCTTCCTGAAGTAAATGGTAGTGTATTCCTACCGCGGATATAGCAGAGATGTTGATTATCGTAGAAGGTTCTTGCTTTAGAAAGGGCTTTCGTCGATAGACTGGGGTAAGTACTTTCTTAGGTAATCCCTCGAGTTCCCGTTTCATAATCCGGTATTGTGCTTGTATAGAAGACTGGTGGTTGCTTTCGCGGATCGTAGGTACGTATTCCGGATGTTCTATTGTACAGAGTTCTAGAATAGATCGGCTATTCTGTCTCCGTAATTCGTCCGTTTCTATTGCAAGGTCACGAGCGTCTGCCTGATTCTGGTGAAAGAGCGTAGGGTCCTTGGGACGAATAGCTTCGCGCGAGAGGGGGGTAGGCTGCTGAGCAGAGAAGTGAGGCTTGAGTTCCTCTGGCTAGAGTAACTTTCGATGAGTTACGTCGATATTAATATAAAAGTATTCAAAGAATTTTCGGCCGAGGATGACGTCGTGTAATCCTAGGTCTAGTAGAATAAAGGGCATGTTAAAGAATTTGCGGCTATCTAATACGTAATTAGAGAGGAGGTAGTGAGTAGCTTCTCCGCCAATCTCTCCGTTGTATCCGCGAATCTTTATAGGTGTAGGAAGTCTTTTTGTTTTGAGGTTATGGAACTTCGCTAAGTCGTAGCTGAATTGGGCGTCTATAAAAGAGAATGCATTTGCTCCTAGGTTACCAAGAGCAGTGGTTTGTGTACTATATCTATTGATTGTTATCATACTAGGTAAGGTAAACGCTTTTCCACCAACTAATGACCGTAGATCAATCTCAGAGAGATTAATCCCATATTTACCTAAGGTGGAGTCTTCCCTTAGGTGTATTCGTTTCCCGACTCAGATCCAGCTTCTTCTTCTTTCTCTAGCTCGCTTAAGTCTACCTTCTTGTGGACTCTTGGCTGTGGGCAGGACTTGATGTGATGGCCGACTTCTCCACAGTTGTAACACATGTCAGTAGAGGGGTGAATGCCAGCTGCGCGAGCAGGAATTTCTGGAGAACGTGTAGCTGTAGCCGTATTTGTAGCTGCAGTAGGTGGATACTTGCTTATACGCTTTCTGGCCTTTTCTTCTGCAATGTCTCGTAGGTCGTTGTCGACGCCACTGGCAAGAGTGCAAAAGAGGTCCATGTCTCCCTTAGCTTGAAGTCTGACAACCGTGAGGGCTTGTCGGAGGTTGATGGTCAACTTGTTAAAAAGGTCGTTAATTCTGTCTTGCTTTGGAGCCCCAGACTTGTCTGCCAGCTTCTGGAACTTTGCTCGAAACTCGTGGAACGTCTCTCGAGCCATTCGTAGCTCTTGGTACTTCTTACGGGCCTCGTCACGAACGTACGGACTGACTGCAATGTTGCGGAGGTAAGCCAGCATCTCGTTACAAGTGGTGAATCGGTCGTCAGCATCGAACTTGTATTTTGGGTGAATATGATCACGTGCTTGGCCAGCAGTGGCGCGATATACCAGATTTATCTTTGCCTCCTCAGATTCGAAGTGGTCGGCATTAATATGTAGCTTTGCCATAATTTCAGTCTCCTAGGTATCGTACGTGATCTGGTCGTCTTCTATCGTAAACGTACGTGGATTCTCTACTTTACTGGTCTTCTTAGAAGACTGGGCAGCAGGAGTGGATTGGGCAACCTTTTTAGCTTTGAGCTCTGCAGGGGTGTATTCACGGCGTGCGTGCATTTCTGCTGCTTGAGGGGTGGATCCAGTATTAACTTTAAGGTGGTGGACCTTATCCGTGAGAGTAGTTATCGTCTGAAGGATTTGTTGTAAGGCATCGTCGACTATAAGAGGAGGAGGTGACTCAGACTTTGCTGCTGCAGAAGAGCTAGCAGTAGCCTTGCCAGTAGGTGGAGGTGGTGGTGCCATGGCTCGGGAAGAGGTCTTGGTCTTTCGAGAGCTGGTGTTGATGGTAGGTGGCAAAGGTAAAGGTAAAGGTAGAGGCTCTTTGTCCGATTGCTTATCGAGCTGGCTAAGGGAGGAGCGTCGTAACTTGTTACTGCGTGCGAAGGGATTTGCCATAAGGTGAATGTGTGTGTTTTCGTTCGTCAGTTTTGGGATATTCGTATGCCTTCCCAGGCGAGAGTGTGAGTTTAGTTTTAGTGTGACGGCCCTCTACAAATGCACCAAAAGAGATGCTTGCAGAATGGTACCTGTATTCGAAGAAAACTAAACTAAAGAGAGAAGAGGAGAGTTGGTACGCTCTGTCTCTATTTATGTACACTAAGCGAGACTTCGGTAGAACCTCGGCACGTGATCCAGTCGTATGTGACTGGGACTGTCACAAGCACTACTCTCTCTCTACTATAATAAATATCATAGTATAAAGAGAGCGTCTAATAGAGTCTAGTTAATATTCTATATAATATAAGTCTATCTATAGAGACTAAGTAGAAAGAGTTTAATATAAATACTAAAACGGTTATCTAGATAAGATATAGTAATAATAACAGCTCCTTTCCCTATCTTAGACAGTAGAGAGAATGTCGGGTTCCGACCAGCGTTGCTATATTATATATATCCCTTCTATAACTACGCTATTAATATACTTCTTCAACTATAGCTCTATCACCGCTATATAAAGGAGTAGGCAGGGCTACGAGAGAGAGTTTCAATAGTATACAGGCTTTAAGATATCGCGTATAAATAAAGCTAAGAAATTATACCTCTTAAAGTATATCTATAGCAGAGGTTCCGTCCTTCTATACTAGCGAGAAAAAACATTAGCCCTTGTAGGATTTAAGTAGACGCTGGTATATTACAAAGGTTTAGTTAATATATAAATAACACAGCTATACCGTTTCTCTCACCGGTTACCTATATTAGACTCTATAGAGAAGGATGTCTATAAACTTTAAATATAAGTCTAATAATACTTCTTAGACTATAGAAGAGTGGTATAGAGATAACTCGGGTATTATATATAGATTCTCTTAGAGTTTAAGGCAAAGCTGGTTAATATAGCTGTACGACTAGAGATCTATTAAATTAGCGTTATAGAAGTGGGCCTTGCCTAAGAATAAGTAAGTAACGCTTCTCGAGCCTAGGCTTATATAAAGATGTAGAGAGACTTGGTTTACTTAGCCTACTATACTTGTATATTAGAAGTAGAGTTTATTATAAATGATTTAAGACGGCTAATAAGCCTAGCGCGAGAACCTCTTAGAGAGAAGAGGAGAAATAAAGTCGTAAACTCTACCGACGAAACGTTGTCTAGATAAGTACTGAAATTAATAAAGTATATAAATAGGATATATGAAATAATTCATAAGAACCAGTAGTATAGAGTAATAAAATATAATTCAAAATAATAAGTTAAGTATAAAATCGAACTCTTTAATTAATATTCTATAAAGACTAACCTAATAATAATCGAATAAAACTTAATAGACGACAGATTTAAGTTTCCTTAGCCTAAGCGTTAACAAGCTTTTATAAGCCGTATATTAAGCGAGCTACCTCTACTATACTTTAACCATCTTTATAGTATATTATCCTTCAACGAACACTGCTCTCTACTATATAGGAAGTTTAGAAGCCTTTAACTAGACTAATTAAATAACGAGGAGTATATAAAGCTAGGGTCGAAGACTATATATTTCTAGTTAGTAAAATAGTACTAAACTTTTAGAAATGTTCTATTATAATCTCTTTAGCAGCTAACCGGTAACGGTTAAAGGAAGCTAATTACCTATCCCTTATTAGGCTTAATACTATCTATAGAATATCTTATTTATATAGCGGTAGCGCTATGTCTAGGGCTTGAATCACGCTATAGACTATAGGAAATTATATAGACAAGGTAGAATCTAGTTAATAGAGAGGTAATTTAACTACTTAGTATCTCCTGCCCGCGACCTCTATAGCGGTAAGACTCCGTTAAAGGAGTGAGAGGTCTCCTAGCCTAGTCTACTCTAAGAGATACGGAGCTTAGAAAGTAAGGTAAGGTAGAATTATAATAGCAAAGCGAGGTTTATTAATAAGTTTAAGAATACGATAGATCGTTTACTATCGGCTATAGTTAAATTTATATAGTTATAATAGTACGTCTTAGTAAAAGTATTATACTATATTCTAAGCTTCTCTAAAAGCTTCCTCTCTCGAGACTACCGCTGATCCTATACAGAGACGTATAATACTATATTAATATCTACATCTATTCGAGAGTAGGTAGAGCCTAGTAAGCTATATAAACTTTATATATTATTAATTATATAGAGTAAGAAGGGTCGCTAACTCTTCTACTGATTTAGATCTGCCTTATACTCGACCGCCCTGATCTCGTAGCTAAGATGTTATAAAGTTTAATTTCTCTATCTTATATATATAATCTTAAATCGTACTCTACCTAATTACCCTCCTTAGAACCTTTAATCAGCGGTTAGTCTCAGCTGTCCTAGAGTGCTTTCGTCGTTATATAGGAAAATAAACCCCTTTTAAGACAGATTATCCTCTTCTATGTCTTAGACTAGATATAGCCTAGCTAGGTGTGATTATTAGTATAGAAGTAACACGGGATAAGAGGTATATCTACGATTATAAGAACCTAAAATTTCTCCCTTCGTCCTAAGCTATTACTACTAACTTTTGTTACTACTACTATTATCTACTAGCTTACTAAAACGATAAGATCCTTATTATAATTTCTAAGATACTATCTCTTAGATCTAGAACTAACGTTTATTTTCAAGAACCCCTCGTCTCTGTATTAACACCTTCCGTTCTATAACTAGTAGATCTAGAGCACTAGTCTAGTATCGAGTTAATAGTAACGCGCCTAGGAGAGGGAAGCGGATCCTCGCTAGACGACGCGAGAATCGAGCTAGGTAATAGAAAGGCTTCGCTCTTACTAGTATAGGAAGGATCGCCAGTCACCTAATCCGAGATTCCTACTACCTTAGAGTCTACCACGTCCTATACAGCGGTAGCTATAGAAGCTTCGCCCGACTCTTAATATACTATACTTATTTCAGACTAGATATTAGAGTACCTTAAGGCGTCTGATTACTCTCTAACAACTACTAAGCTAAAAGAGGATTCTATATCTGTTATAGAAGACAAAATCCTTACACCTCTTAATATATAAGTAGAAAGACCTAATATAGGAATTGATAGTTTACTAGAACCAGATATAAGATCCGACATAGGAACTGATAGTTTACTAGAACTAGATATAAGATCTAACATAGGAACTAATAGTTCACCGGAACTAGATAACGGTCTAGGAGTGCTAGCTAACAGTAGTAACCAAGCTTCTTCACCTCTTAAAGCAGGTAGGTAATCGCTATCTACTTTATATTAATATCTAATAAATTAATAGAACCTCTACCCGTCTATGTTATAGTACTTAATAAGAGTGACTCTAAAGGTAAATCATTTAAGATAACCGGTAAAGACGCTAGTAAGTAGTAATATCGCTAAGAGTAAGACTCTCTACTAATACAGGTAGGCTTAGTAATTTTAATTAACGATAATAAGCTAGAGAAGACGTAGAAACCTCGGCGAAGCAGTAGTTAAAATGCTTAGAAGCGCGATTTTAGTAAATATATTAAAACTAAGAACCTATAGATGAAAAGTACACTAGAGAGTCTTAAGAAAGTTCTCCGCTTAACTAGTAAGTATATTAAGTTACTTAAGAATATAGAAAAAAAGTTAATTAAATTAATTAAATTTATTAACATCTACGGAGCTAAGAAGAAGAAGGTTACGAAACGTTTAGAGAAGTCTAAGTAGGATATAGTAGAGTACTAGAGTAGTGTTATAAGCTATGTAAAATTAATAGTAAGTAAATTTCTATATAGTGTTTCTAATCCTCTATCTAATCTAAATCTAATATTTAATAAGTTGATTTACTCTATCTTTAGTCTTATCGTAGACTAGTATATAATATCTAATAAAATCTATACTATCTTAATACCTCTTATAAATAATAGAATAAAATAGTAGAAGTTAACCTAAGAACCTATTTCTAATAAACCTCTCTCTATCTTAATAAATTATATTAGAGTAAAGAGCGAGGTAGATAAGGCCTTACTAACTCTAGTAAGTGCTACGTTCGCTAGCTTAGTAATACTAGGTAGAATATTAGTATTCTTAAAAATATATTAGTTTATTTACCTAGATAAAAGTACTCTCGATAACTAACCTAATCAAAGAGATCTACTAAGCTTAGTCTTATATAGTTTTTAGAGATAGATTATTAATAATAGCTTAAAACCTATTTAAGATATCAGGTGTAAATATTATTATAAGCTGATTAGCATCGGTCCTAGCATCTCTAGTAAACTAGAAGAGGACTTAATAATAGCTATCTTCGTCGGATTCAGTACTAAATACCTTTATCGTAATTACGTTTATAATATTAGCGTCTGTCTTGGTTTTAAGTACCGTCAGCGCGGCAGAGATAGTATTTACGTCGTTAGAGAAGGAGCTTATAGTAGATAATACCTTTTAAGAGGCTATAAGACTTGTAGCGACTATACTAACACCCTGTTAATTAATAAGAGGAGAGGTAGTAGAGACTACTACGAGTATAGCCGAGAGTAGTATTCGCTTTACTATCTTAATTTCGTTTAAAGATAAAAGTATATAATAGATAATAGTCTCTATTATAAGGTAATAATAGAACTGGAATTGGTTTATTTACAGAGCGACTTACGTTTATTTAAGAAGAGATAATAGATATATTTTCAATTATCTCTAAGCTTTGTAGAAGAGAGTATAATCCTATTAATAGTTATAGAATACGCTAATTTTACAGCTGCTTAATCCGCTAACGAAAATTAAGGAAAGCAGCGTCGAAACAGGATCCTTAAACTTAGAATATCTAGAGGCCTCTTACTTATTCTTTGCCTTTTAGATAGCTAACTCCGGCTCTTATACTAGAGTTAAATTAGGCTTTATAGCTACGTAACCTAGACCTTATACTTGTAGTTCTAGATATACTATTTAATTAGATATAAATATTTATAAGAGTAAGTCTAAATTTAGAGTCGTACTACCTTAGGAAGTAAGAAAGGTTATTATTAGTATAACGTTAGTTATTATATTATATAAATAGTATATAACTATTATATATCTCTAAGATATTTGCTTTTAAGTATCGTTAACATTCTTTTATATAATATAATAAAATAATATAACCTCTTTATAGACGTATAATATACGACAACTATTATAAATCTTATAATACTAATAGTTATTATAAGTAAGAATATTAGAAACTATACCTTTAAGTTATTTAAGGTCTAGTCTCTTATACTTAAAGTGCTTTTAGGTAAGAGCAGATTACTAGTAAGTATTTAAGCGTTATAAGAAGTAATACCTACTAGTTTAAATTAAACTTAATTAACGTCTATCTATATATAACGAGAAACTACCTATACTAAGAAATTTTATAAGTACTTTATCTTCAAACTAAAAAAAAGCTAAACAAATATAAGTAACTTCTATATATTTTATACTAGCTATGTTCTATAGTTAATTCTAAATATATTAAGACCCTTTACTAAGAAAAATAATAATATAAGCTTTTCTTAGCTTAATTTATAGTATGTCTTTACTTAAAGTCTATAATATAGTTCCTTTCTTAAACCTCTACCTTAGTACTTCTCTTACTTCTACCTTCTATATAGGATGTTACCTAAGTTATATATATTAAATACTATACTTAAAATTATTTTCAAGCCTTATAGCGGCTATACTATATAGATTTATTTAAACTCGCTACGTAGATTAGTACTTTTACCGAGGTAGCGAATCGTTTTTAGAATAGCGTACTAAAAGCTATATCTCTAAGTATCTAGGTAACTCGAGATTAGAAAACCGACACGTGACTCTGATTTACAGTCGCTTCGGAAGTTCCGAGCACGAACTACCTCGCTATTTTTAGCTAACTATAAATAGTTGCTATATATTATTCTTATACTATCTATAACGCTTAGATAGCTATTTTATTTATCTCTATATATCGTATAACTGATTAATTACATAGATAATATTACTAGCTACGAGCTTATTCTAGAAGGTTCTAGAAGTAAGTAACTACTATAAAATTACTATAAATTATTAGGCTCCTCTAGAACCCTCTATAGAAGAAAAAGAGATATTATATTAAGAGCTTTATATATTGTTTATTAATAAGTATAAATTTTATATTCTATATTAAAAACTTAAGTTATTACTAAAACTAAAAAACTAGTAATTCTTCTAACGAAAGTCCTAACGTAATAATTCCACTCTATATAGTCTAATAAGTAGGTCTATATTCAGTAGGTAGCTAGAGAAGATTAGTAGTGCTATCTACTAGCTAGTTATTAGAAACGTATAAGGTTAGGATATGCTTACCGTTAGAGGAGAAGGCGACTAAGCTGACCTAATTAGTATAGCCCTCGAGGGCTGGTAGTAGCTGCTGTCCCGTGGCTGTATCCTAGCGCCGGACAGTGTTGTCGTTAGACCTAGACACGATCTGCTTGCCGTCAGAGGAGAAGGCGACTAAGCTAACCTAATTAGTATAGCCCTCGAGGGCTGGCAGTAGCTGCTGTCCCGTGGCTACATCCCAGCGCCGGACA
>JAPZOX010001457.1:0-11623 GCA_037952655.1 Hymenoscyphus sp. LP001 | reverse complement strand
CGTATTCTTGGCTGTTCCGATGGCTCGGCAATTCCATCAATAGCTGGCTATCACACTGATTTATATCTATAGAACTAAGTAACTAAGACTCTAAGATTACTCTCTTAGATAAGGTATCTCTAAACGACCTAATTACTATCTTCTTACTCTATTATTCTTTTAAAATAATAGATATTATTATATATTATATAAATCTCTATATCTAAGAGCTCTAGCTTAGTACTCTATAACTTAGAAAGAGATCTATATTTATATAGCTATTTATATAGAAATAGAAATCTTTAACTACTAGTATACTAAGTCTAGTATACTAAATTACTCTATCTCTAAGTATATATATAGAGATAGATTTTAAGAGCTATATATAAGGTTTAGACTTTATAGCCTAGAAGCTTAAGGTTCTTAGAAAAAGATAAGTTATCTTCTTTATCTTATATCCCTTCTTTCTTTTACTAACTTCTCTATTAAGTTAAACCCTTAAACTCTTATATATAAAATATTAATACTATTATATAGAAACCTAGGTTAAGATTAGCTATAGATACTCTTTTCCGAGAACTCACCCTCGCACCCAACGCAGTCTCCCACCTCAAGCTCCTTTTGGACGACGACTTCATCTTCGACTTTGGAAATGCTTGCCGCAAAGGCCTCGGTGGAAAGATCGTTCGCGCAGACCACACCACATTCCTGGCTCTCACTTCCCAAAAGGGGGCCCTCGCAATCGGTTTCCTTGGTCCTTGTAGATTCAACACTCCTCATGTCCACCCAAGAGCTGCTGAACTCAACCTCGTTATTGAACGCTCTCTTTTCGCCAATGTGGTTGCCGAGAAGAGTGCTCGTACTATGAGCCATACTCTCAAGAAATATGAGATGACTGTGTTTCCTCAGGGAGCGTGACATACTGAGTTCAATGCTGAATGTACTCGAAGCACTTTCGTGGCAAGCTCCCCTGACGAGGACCCAGGAGTTGGATAGATTGCTCAAGAATTTCTTACACTTGAGTAGGAGATTGTTAAAGGTAGTATTGGGGGAGAAGTTGCAATTGATGGGATGGATATTGAGTATTTTGGATATTGAGCATTTTAAACATTTGATTCCTGATAATGTTGTAAAGGGGGTTGAAAGCTGTTTGGCGAGATGTGGGATTGCTAAACGTTGAGAGGAACAGGCATTCGTTTGTTTTTTCATTTGTGATTAATAGCATTGCATGGAGTTCTGGGGTTAGAACAGGGATTCGTTAGGTTGACAAATTTGAGCTATCATTTCCAAATGACTTTTTCCTTCCACTTTTGAGCCGATGCCGGCACAACGAGCAAGACAAGATCAACTTCGGGTGCAGCGATTCGCGATGGACATCAAGAGTGGCAGTAAATACTTAAGATTCGTACCTGCCTACGTAGCCCTCGTTGTGCTAACTTTCTGCTGTAATTTAAGTCATTTATACCAAAAATTTAGAACACTTTAGAACTATTATTCCAGGTGTTTTAGAACAATTAAGTTCCAGTAATTCGGTTCTAACAGCTCGTGTAGGTTATTTATTTACTGCCGCTTTTTAATGACCACCGCAAGAGTGTTATAACCATGCCGGCAGGGAATTTATAGACAACGGTTGGTGGGGAAAATGAGTTGGGGTGATGACAGGTAGGGCAGCTGATCGGATTATTAGAAAGATATTATTTGAGAAACGAGATCTACTAATGATTCCTCGACCTTTTCCAATGAGTCGAGAAATTTAGCACTAGAGGAAAAGTTGAATTCAAACTCATACCTAATGCTGAGTAGATATCACGCACTGTAAATAGAAATTCTGAGGCAAGGTCTCTCTTTTCAAAGCTACCAAGCGGATTTGAGTTTAAAATGTATAATTCACTGCGCCAGGCTAAAACTAAGTATTATTGATAGAGATTTGTAAAATATTATTATAAATTGCTAAGACAAGAGGTGAACTTTTAATCACCTCAAGGTCCAAGGACACATATAAAAGAAGCCCTCCACAAGCTCCACTCACCTGACTCAATGGCAAACAGCTGGAAATGACTCGCTAAAACCCCATATTACCAGTGGTTGGCCAATCAAAATTCTCTTACCCTTTCAGCCCCACAACCACTGGTTTTTATCGTCATATATTTAAATAAGGAGCCTGCAGACATCCGATTAACAAAAATAAACCAGCCGGGCTGGCGCAATGGTAGGCAGCGGTCCTCTCCTTCATTCATTCAAGTCAACAATTAATAGCTTAATAGGTAGCGCGCAAGACTTCTAATCTTGAGGCTGTGGGTTCGAGTCCCACGTTCGGTAATTTAAATGACATCGGTATTGCGAATCCAGTGGCGATTACTCTTTTGTCGTTGGAAGCATCTTTTGGTACTATTTTGGTCTCAAAAGGTCAAGTTTTAGTCGAGATATCTTGTTTTGAATTTTTTGAAGGTTTTTTGCAAGCAGCCCCACTAAAATCCATAACCACCGCCAACCAAGACTCCAGAGCTACGTACCCACCCGTCTTCTGCCCTCTTTTTGAGGAATAGGAAGACATCAACTAGTTTACAAAGCCCGTACACAAGTAACTTATAAAACGGGGCAGCCTACATTCTCTATGTCTTTTAGTTCTCAAACTCCTCAAACTCACAGAGCTACTAGTATATAGATTTCAACATCCCAAAAGTTTTACAAGAGTGAAGTTATAGAGTGGAGTGAATAGAAAGAATGCAATAAACACCTCTTCAAGTATTCGCAAATTAAAAACTATAGAAGAAATGTACTCCCAAATTATCCCGTGTTCTTTTCTGAGCGTTTTACAGCCCCTTTAAAGATGGAAAGAGCGTTTTGAGATATAGAAGTTCTGTTTTATCCTTTTTCTTCTCCAGGAAAAGACATTTGGATAGTTGTTAAATAGTTGTTGATACTTCTTTTTTTCCACCTAGAGTTTGTAGAGTTTTATGCAGTGCATGCATAAATTGCACAAAACTCCAAAGGCTGGGCACATTTCCACACACAGCTTTGAGGCATCAACCTCTACAAATGACAAACTCTTTACTCGAGTTACATTTATGTGGTGCATATTAAAATAGGGGTTACAAACTTTTGGGGGGTTTTGTGTTTATTTTCTAAAAAGTGTTCTTCCAACCAAATCTTCAGGTCGGGGTGGCCACTGGCTAAACGGCAATCTACGGTCCTCATTCCAACTCCCTGGTCCAATTGAGAAAATTGTCTAGATGTTACTTTCATAATAACCTTAGAGGCTTGTTACGATTATTTCATTGATTGGTTGCTGCTAGAGCAACGACTTGAACTGTCCTTTTATAAAAGAGCTTTACGAGGTAGGTAGCGCAGGCACAAACCTGCTATTTACCGCCGCTGTTACTGTCCATCGCGAGCCCACTAGCACCATCTTACTATTAAAACTATTCAACAAAGGCTACAACCTGATTCCAACCGCGGGATATCAAATGCTACAATTGTTCAGTGTCAAACACGCCTTTCACTATCACTCTGCATGCTTCATTAAACCTTAGTATTGAATAAAAAAATAGACCTTTCTGGTTCAACTAATGTTTAAAAATTCAAGCTTCAGCAAGATTGATATCTGCAGCTTGTGAGAAAATTGGACTATAAAACTAAACATGAAGGTTGATTTTAAATTCGTAGAAACCCATCTGGTCTCAAAAAGTATGGTTCCTAAATAACATCCATCAAAAAGACATGTAGATTTCGAACAACAGAAGAACATTTGAATCCCAAATGGCTAGCACACAACGACTCTGTAACCAATCCCCTTGCAAACTTCCAGACAACAATCCAAACATGCGTTATTCCTCACCACCATAGGTATCCCAATTATTTTTGAGGAGCGTGTATTTTCCACATATTCGACGCCCTGGTAATTGCGCAAAGTAAACATCCTAAGAGCATATTTGCCACTCACAGCAACAATACATATTTTGTCAGGGTCATCGCTGCTGGCTGCCCCATCCCCAATATCTGATTCCCTGTCACCAGCGTCCTCCGGATTTTCGGGCGAGGTACAAGCGACATGTAAGTTGCTTCTTGGTTTTTTGTTTCGTGGATTATGGTTGCAACTGGCGATAATCAAAGCCGATGAAAGATTTTCCAATATTGCAATTGGATTTGTCCAGTAGTCGCTGTGTAACAAATGAAATGTACTTCCTAGAAACCCGTCTCCGGGTGTAACACTCCAGCAAACTCTAGATTTCGGGAACAAATTGGCAGGCATAGAATCAGGGTTTTTACTTTATTCGGCCGATCCCAGTGATCTAATGCTAAATCGGTCTGCAATAGCTGCTTCGTAGGCCTCTCCGCTGTGCATCAACTTTCCCGGTGACCAGTTAAACAGAAGATATCCTGGCAAAGCGATTTGCTGTGTGTCAAAAATTCTTGGATACAGAGTCTGGCCTCTGGCTGAAGAGACGATCAAGTTATCAAAATTACCCGAACACTTATGGCCGACAAGCTCATAAACAATACCAAGTAAATCAGTGAGCGGGAATTTTGCAGGTAATCCTGTTGTGAGTATAAATAGGGCGCTTTCTTGGACCTTAGACTCTGAAATACGATCCTGTAATATCAATCTGATTCTTCATCCGTTTGACTAAAAAGTGATATAGCCAGGATCACTGTGCTTAATTCTGCGATCCTGGTGAAATATTTGTACAATTGGCAGCTATTGCTCAGGCGCCTGTGTTCCCCGTACGTTTTGCCAATATCGCCAACCAGCTTGCAATTACTGCAGTTACAAGTTTCTTTTCTTTAACTGAAGGTAGGTCGAAAAACAAAGTATTCTTCGGGAGTGGTTTTAGTGTCCAATCCTTCCCATTGTCTCTCCCAAGTAAAAGTGTCATAGATTGCGAGATTTGTCTGTCTTCTGGAAAGGGGCGTGCTGAAAGGTTCAGGAAGTGTCAGGAAGTGGGGCTCGAACTCGAGGTTTTTATCAGACACACTACAATCTCTGAGACTTTCGATCCGGAGAAGTTTTGAAAGCAGTTCCAGGGCGTAAGGAAGTACGTGAGGTAAAGTTGTCTGAAACCCATCT
This sequence comes from Hymenoscyphus sp. LP001, assembly GCA_037952655.1. NCBI lineage: Eukaryota > Fungi > Ascomycota > Leotiomycetes > Helotiales > Helotiaceae > Hymenoscyphus > Hymenoscyphus sp. LP001. The sequence continues at coordinate 6,576 of JAPZOX010001457.1, read as the reverse complement.
GAAGAACGCTCCCACGTATTCAAAAGCCGAGCACCATAGGCTTCAATGCTGATCATGCCATGCCGATTTGTCACCTTACCAGCATGTATCAAATTTGAAGGCCCATCTATTCTTCGGCAAACGAAGACTCGAAAATTAGAGGTTGAATGGGATGGATCGATATCAGGAGCTACTAAAATAGTGACCTTGCTATGTGGTTGTGGAAAAATGCTTCTCCCGTCGTTTGTGATAATATTTGGCGGTACTCCAAGACACATTGAGTGAAGGCCGCTACCCAAGGGGCGCCTGTTAATTTTTAGCGTTCTATTAACAAAATGTCATCATCTCAACATCCGGGAGCTTCACGTACCAAGAGAAACCTTCAACATTATATTTACAACGTCGCCGACTCGGCAAAGCTCTCGGAATGCGCCAACCAATTTCTCTACGCCTTCATCGTCTGGAATCCACGATTATGAGAAGTTAAAGGGTTCCGTCGTATCGGGAGGCTTTTGCAATTTACATTTCCAGCCTTCAACGAGATTCGAGAACCTGAGCTGCACGCACCGGTGCTCTATGCTGCTTAAAATATCTTTCAGATGCCGAGTGGGTGGCAACTGTGTTTATCAGAAGCGGAAGCTTCAAGCATCTTAGCAAGTACCTGGCCTCCCTCGAAGACTATTAACCCAGGTACCAAAGTAGCAGCAAGAGCTAGAAATTGAATCCCGGCAAGACTTTGAGCCAAATATGTCCCACAATCATCTGTGGAGTAACCAATTGTTGCACCTAGAAAGCTGACTATTGTTGCAGGTCTCGACTGAGCTTTCAAAATATGATATTCGACATTCCTTCGCGTGTCTGGGCATATTGCCAAAGTTGCACCAAACTTCTCACAAGCAAGGAGTGCCAAAGGCTGAACGTTGTCGCTTGTTGATGCGCGAATGAATCCTCGCGCAAAGGATACGGTCGAATCGCCTGTGCGTGTGAGATCCCATTGCATTTGTAGGTTGGCCATCGCGTGTCAATCGTGGTGCGTTGAAAGGAAGGTCGTTGGACTTTGTGGTTGCGATCTCGGAATGTCCTCATTTTGTGTGAGAGATCCCATTGGTATAATTTCATGCCGGCTTGAATTCATTTGGCGAATCAAATTAAGCTATGCAAACCATAGCTGAAGCAATGTAACACTGGGAATTACTCTGCCAGGACTCTGAAACCTCTTCGACTATGCGAGAGTAAATGTGATACTTGATGGCGTTTAAAACGTAAGGAAGGCTACAGACTATTATTAGTTTTAGTGCTACCATCGATAATGCCGTGTTAAAAATTATAGTTACACGCGAACACTTTCGGAAGCTGGCCTCCCGTGCCATTTCCGGCAAACATGAACACAACGAGGAGCCATTTAGTTATTAGTGGAGTATGATCGAAGAGCAATATACGGGTCTGAACCTCACAATTGAAGCTGGCCGACTCCCTGCTTTATCTGGAATTGCACGTCTGGCAGGAACCTTTCATCCCGAGAAATACGTTACTGAAATGTGGGAAAAGGAACTCCCACATTAATTGCTTTGAGAAGTTACTCGTTCACCAGGTCCAGAAAGTTCTCCACCGAGGTGAGTATGCCAGCGAGAGACGAGCCACTATCTATGCACCCTCCTTCTCGTGGGCGGCATGGCTTGAACCAGTTTATCATCCTCTTCCTAAACTCAAATTCTTTCCAGGACGGGCGGCATGCGAGGTGGTGAAAATGCATGCCACCGTCCCAGTCCCAAATCCCTACGGACAGATATCCGATGCTCACACCAGACTTCAGGGCGTTCTGATTTCATTCGAACAAATCTATACTCGGGTTCGTTCTCATGAACTATCCGGAGATGTTGACGAGCGTGACTTTTACAATGCATCCAGTGGAGGCACTCGCGTGAAAACGCCTCAGATCTCATTTGATATTTAGAGAAATGAACACTAGGATCAGCTCCTATTCTTTGAGACTTTATATCCTTCAACGTCTCGATTAGAGCGCGAAGTTTCTAGTTTGATTTTGGAAAAGACCAGTGTCGAAGGGACCTATACTCATGTAGAAATTGCTATTATGTCGTCTCCGTCTTGGTTGGATTCGGATGTGCAGACAGTAGTCACGAGTGTGTAGTCGCATACATGTGTCATATTTCATAATAAATTTAGCATAATGAAATGTTAAATCCTGAGCTAGAGTCAGTAATGTCGTAAGCGCATAGACTATCGAACAGCTCTCACACTGAAGCAATAGCAGAAGATATTCCCTTTTCACGCTTGTTGGAACTTTTATTTTTGAACCCCAAAGAACTGGCTGTATCTGTGTTATTATGGAAGTCTCGTTCATGCAAATGTTCCACCTCAACCAGCACCTGGGGCGGACTTGCGAAAGCCAGAAGGAGGAATACGAGCTCCCCTCGCTTAGCGAGGGGAGCCTCAAATCGGTCGCACTGTCACAACGATTCTTTTTTCTTCCGAAATACCTTCACGGACGTCTCAAGGCTACCTATTCGGTTGAATGATAGCAAAGTCAGTCTATTTTTATCATTACTACCTTCAGTTTCCTCCAAAATCCTTTAGATTCGTTTTTCCCAATTCTTTCCGTTACCTAAATTTCCTTCTGTACGTCTGCTTTTATTTTGATCTTCGAGTTAAATAAAATCAGTATATGCTCTCATTAAAGTTAGAGTGATAAACCTGGACCGCGTAATAAATTTCTCCGGTTCAAACCTCAACTTTTCCGGGAAAAGGCCGGAAGAAAAAAAAGAAAAATAACCCAAGTGGGGATTAACCCTGGAATATCCCCTTCACCACTTCTAAAGAGTTTTCACCTGTTCAACCCCACTATACCCCACATCTGAAAGCTCTCGAGTCATATATCCAAACAGCACAACACAACATATCTCAAAAAAAGAGGACATAAAACGCCCGGCTAGCTCAATCGGTAGAGCGTGTGACTCTTAGACTAGAAGTAGTTATCACAATCACAAGGCTGCGGGTTCGACCCCCGCGTTGGGCTCAATCCCCAAAATCTGGTGTTCTCTTTGTCTTTTTGCTATTTCTTTGTTGATATCTTGGGTTGATAGCTGGTTCTCCTCCTCCCTGGGCTTAAGCGAAGAAGGGGAAACGGGTATTAGCTTTTTGTTTGAATTTGCTGGGAGAGGGATCTAGAGTTTTTTGGTTCTAGAAAGGCTGGGAGATTTGAGATATCTAATATCTAGATCTTCTTGTGTACTCGGAAGACGGGTTACATCTTTGCTTTACGAATCTCTACATTACAATTACAAACGCAACCGCGAACTCTTAATTTCCTTCTTTAAATTTGAGATTTTATATTAAAAGAGGCTAACGCATAAGCGGGTTTTTCTTTTTCTATCTAAATTCTTTGGTCTTCCTTTCCCTTGCTCCTCTATCGTCTCTACGCCTCCTAAATACTACGAACCCTCTCCCAAACTCCCAAACCCCCCACAACCCTCCTTTATTTCCCTGCCTATATTACATAAAATCATCGTAGCTCTAATACGCTATGAAATGACCTTTTCTAATGTTACTACTAAATATGCCTATCTTAAAAAAAAATTGAAATAAGTCCCACCGAAAACAGTAAAAACAACAAACATTTCTCTTCTAACTGAAGTAGAGTTGAACTCCACCTCAAACTAATGTAAAAACCTCCTCCCCCAAGAGGCTTTTATCGAAGACATCGCAGTCATCATAGTCAACTTTGAAGACACCGCACCTATGGTATTCACCCTTTACCGATGTCTGCTCGAGAACCAGACCATAAATTCTCCAGTCTCCTTTTTCCATTTCAAAACGATGAACAGGAACACACCATATTTCGTTGTCCTTGGCTGTCTCTACATAATCCGGATAAGCAATGCTATCATTGATATCCGTCGGACCTCGTCCATCAAATAGTAGAACTTGTAGCTCGTCCTCGTCAAGGTAACACCATCGAGCCTGCTTCAGCATCCCTCGCAGTTTGATACTCCCTGACACTACTGCTCCAGTCGTATTTGACCCAGCGTACACAATCAGAGCTTCAATGATATCCACCAATATTTCTTCTCCATCCAGAAGACTAATTGGATGGTTCCAAACTTCCTGGTCTGCTGAAGCCCATGACCATGTTGGAGCACGGTATGCTGCACTTCTTTCCTTATCAGCAGGCTTTTCTTTTTACCAGAGTAGTTGATATGGTAGCCACCGCCTCCACAATCCGGCCAGATACTCATCCTTCAGCACTCTTCTCATCATCTGAGCAACCCCGGAAAGTGCAACCAATTTGTCTGATCCCATCGTCAAATCACATCTTGTGTATGCAAGAACAATGTTTGACCACAAGTCATAGTTATTAAGATCTTTATCGGCTTTCAGTAAGCCAAGCCAGTCTTCGCTATAACACCTTAACCGAGGCCCCCCATGCTCTGGTTGCTGACTCTTGAATCGAGGAGCTCCTTCGATCATTCTGGGGTGTAAACCGGCTGGAAAAGTTTCGCAAGCATCTTTCTGGTTGCATTCCCAATACAATTGGTGTTCTCCGAAATGTAAAATTCTCGGCGCAAGAACCCTCTCCTGCACAACCCAGGCTCGGTTATTCAACGGAGCATATTGCATCCCCATATTCCATAACATGGAATCATGAAGGTAGTAGTTGCCGGTGCCCCATGTCCATTCAACATCTTCGGCAATGCACATTTGAGCTAAATGAGGATTGCGCTCTCGAAAGCACCCTCCCGTCCCGTTCGTTGAGGCAGTAGCTGCTATATTGAGGAGAGAAAATTTATATACGGATTCCATGGTTGCTGATTCTACTTGCCAGTCCCTTGCAGAGTCTTGGATGATACATAAAGAATCAATCCATAGAAACCTTTGCTTCAGACGGCGCGTGATGGCGATTGCTTCTTGAAATGTTTTCGGTAGGGTATCCAGTGGAATTCCCTGCTTCATGGCCTCGATATTATCGTTTAGAAGTCGAACAATTTTGGTCTTGCCCCAACAGTGGCTAAGTGTTACGAATGGATGCCCGTGATCTTTGGGATATTCGCTAGAGATTTGAAGTTTAACAATGGGCGAATCGTCTTCCCCTACGTCAAGGAGTCGTGTTGGCTGCCACCCCTCCAAGTTTTTGATTTTACACATCTCATGGTTTTCTTGGCATTCGTGGAACCAATCCATTATCGTATTCCATGATTGCTGCGATGCGGTACTTTTGCTAAGTTCCTTTGTATTGATTATGGATTCAAGTTCTTTTGTTCATCAGCAATGTGATCCCTAACAATGGTCGAGAATCACCTTTCATTGGCCTTGCAGTTATAGTGACCGCTCGCTCGAGGGTAGTGGTATGCCCATAGAGGAATGCAATTAAAACCTTTTCCTTGTCTACTACTTCGTTTCCTAAGAGGTTGTAGTGCAATGACCCAACCTTGTTCTCATCATGTGGCCAGTCAACCGTCCAGATATATCTGGCATTGTCTATCATTCTCTGCCACAGTATCGTGCATAGATGGCAGCCTTTCTGGGCAGCCGCCAGGAGCAGCTGTCCATTTGCGTGGTGCGGATATCTGACTGAAAACCGGGTGAGTCATAAAACTGAGGTATATTCCTGGGTAAGGTATTACATGTTCTTGCTGGCGGCCCAGTACGAGTAGCTGACGGTTTCTAGAGAAGATCTCCTGGCATGTTGTACATAGCATTTTCAACTAGAAAGCTGTATTTGATGCCGAACTGATGGCTTTCTAGTATTAAATCAGGTATCGACCCAATGAAGCTTCACATAGTCAGCTGAAGCGGTGACAAGAATAAGCAATTATAAGCGCCTCCTCGCGGTGGACAAAATACAGCACGCCCCACATTGGGGGCCAAAGGCATTGTCACGAGTAACCCGACGAATGGCGTGTGACTCAGGTAAATATTGGGGGCCAAAAAGGCGTTGCGAGTAAGCTGGTAAAAAGAGGGTAAGCCAGCGGATAACGGGTAAGCGAAAGAACAGCGAGTAACTAAGCAAATATTAGGGGCCAAAAGAAGTTGCGTCAATTACGAGATTTGGGGGCTAAAAAAGAAGGTCACGAGTAGGCTACATTAGTACGACTAAGCCAACGGATAGTACAAAATAAGTATTACTACTACTTCACGCGTCAAGAAAGCTCAACGCATATAACTCAACCCACTACGTTGTGATGCTCTGTAATGGTACCCTGAGGGACCAACCTGGCGAGAGCGCTATATTTTAATAGACCCCCCCTTATAACTCAGCCCCTAGATTCTCCCCTTTAGGCTCGCTTACCACTCTAGATTTGGGGACCGACGCTGCGATTCAGAAGCCTTCAAGACAGTTTACAGCCATCACATCCATACGCGTCCTCCGTAGAGTGCTTTTGCTGCCGCTTTTATTGTCTATTGGGCCAATATGTATGTCAATCCAGAAGGGGAAATAGAGGGGTAGGTAGCACGTGTGTACGGAGTATGTAGATGTGATCTTTTAGCAGCTTGCTGTCGGCTTATCTGTAGAGCAACATCTTATCCTGTTGGTATGACTTGGTGGCCAATAGCATGATGCAAAAAGAGTATATTATCGTT
>JAPZOX010001456.1:0-11638 GCA_037952655.1 Hymenoscyphus sp. LP001 | reverse complement strand
GGTGGGTGGTGGTGGTGATGGTGGTGTGGTGCCTCAGTCGACATTTCAGGCGGCTCTAACCTACTCGGCAACCCCTCCTCTCCCACTCACTACCTACCCTGGACGCACCTTGAGGGGAACAGTAATCTTCAGAAGACCTCACCTCACCACCACTGCAACCACACACCCAAACCTCACTACAATTCGGAGCGGGATATATCCATCCAAACTTCGTCCACTCTCCACAATCCTAGGAACGCGCCTTATCAATCCTCAATTGGTGTGACATCAACCCTCCTGCAAATGCGCAAATATGCAACCGTCAGTGCATCCATCCCCTTGCGCGATCGCATCGAGGGAGGGACCTCGACGCAACTCCAAAAAATCGTGGAGCTCGTTCCCTGACTGACCTGCGCTTTTTCCACTCCACTCTCCCACTCTGGCTGTGGCTGGTAGGGGAAGGTACGTATTGCCGCTCCCTCGCAGGCTTCAACGCGACTGGAGGATCTAAGAACCTGACATCGCACCAGAATTGCGTTTTCCCCCGTTTTCCCCATCCCATGCGAGCCATGTATGAAGCGATGCGACGCGCTCTTCGAATTCGGGAAGTAGAAGGAGAAGTACGGTATGGCTGCCCGACTCGTCGATAACGCGCCCGCTGCTCAACTCAAAAGAGGAACAAACGCACGACCGTTGATAACTCGAGGCGAGTTGGTGGTCCACGTACTGTAATGTATCACAAGAGAAGGTCCAGAAGGTCCTGGATGCCAGCCATGATGCAACGGCCATGCTGATGACCAGCGAGCTCTGGTACTGGTACCGTACGACCGTACGACCGTACGACCTCCGCCGTGTCACCTTATGAAGGACGGGAAAGACTATCGAAAAGTCCTGACTCTCGAAGTAACACTGCACTGCACTGCACTCACTACCCAACGGCCCTCAATCCCAATTGTCCTCGACCGCTAGTGTGGTTGATGTACGGCGATTGGCCTCGAGTGTGTCTGTCGATCGGACACCGAATTGAACGAGATCAAGAGGCGATTCCCATGGCGGAATTACATGTTCTCCGGATTTGGGCAAAACTCAGAGCATTGGGTTTCCTCGGCCCCTAAATACACGAAATGCCCATCTTCGTCTTCCTAGCCCCCAAGTGGTGGTTAGCAAGGCTGTGTGTATCCAAGAGCACCTTCCGGACGAGGCTGTGGCTGTCTCTGGAGCTGGTTGCATTCTGGCTCATGCATGCCCGGCAGTCCGGCAGCTATCCAGGTGCATTCATTCCATCATCCCATGCAGGTGACGGACAACAGCTGGCACTAGGACGGAGTGGATATGGATATGGCATGACACCCTCAAAATATTCTACGAAATTATAGTGCTTTCGAGGAGTGCCGCTGTGGTGTCGGCATCCGTTCCGATGATTGTCACTCTCCTCGCCTTGTCTCTATCATGTCTTTTCAGTGTCCGTCGCCCGCCGGCCAACTCAGCCAACTCACGCTGCCTTCAAGACGAACTACTGTACCCGCCTATCTGGACAAGCCCTGATGTATTCGGGACTTGATCACCCAGTAGGTACTGCTTGCCAAGGGGCGGGGGTTCGGGTGTGGATTATACCCACCTAGAAGTGTCCCTCCATACCGAAGTAGGTGCCGGAGTAGGCTGCGTAGGGAACCGCCGTCATCCCCAAGTTGCTCAGCACTTTATTTGTTTCATTGGGGTCCTTCATTCGTCGTTTTCATAGTGCACTTGCATACGGGCAACTTAAATGTGTCAGATGTGGAGCACCGTTTTTCACCACTTCCCATATCTGCACTTCGTATCAACCGGGGGTCTTGTCAAAACTCGAAAACAAGCTTCTGCCTCTGCCGAACAATGGCACTCGTTCGTCTCAAATTTCGAGTCAACGTTGCTGACAAGTTTGGCCCTTCCCCATCAAGGAGCCACCGTCCTCCGTACTTCTACTTCCGTCCTCACTTGGCAAAATATGGCCCCAGGAAAGGCCATCGGCTCTCTTCTTTAGGCATGTTCCCAAGCGATGAAGCGATGCCAGATCATAATCTGCACTTTGCCTAATTGATAAGCGAGCTTGATCGGCCCCTGGACGAAGTCGTTTTGCGGCGTACCACCCGGCCCGGTATGATACCATGCAGGGTCCTGGATCTTTGCTTGTGCACGACATTTTCGATAACTTTTGCTATGGGGGATTTGGCCGCTGGGCCGTAGGAGATGCATGATTTCAAGCGTCCTTTTAGGCCTCAAGGTATCACGAATCGGCGACGGGTGACGTTCCGTTGTGCAGGTGGTGGCCGTTTATGTCTAATATGATTGGGAAGTACTCGAGTATAGCCTGCAAACTCGACCCATTATACAATCCGGTGGCCAAATATCACTAACGAACCCCTCGATACCGTCACCAAGCCTTAGCTATATGATTGGCAAGGCATTGGCCTATGCGCTTGCTTCTTCGTCCTGAAAACAGCGAGTGACTACAGACCTATACATCCCTCGACGACGCGCTACTGCTATTTCCTTCCAGGTTCGATATGGAGATCACTTTCTTCTGCCAAAGAGCCTGCTAATGCACTATGCAATGCCACAGCCTCTTGGCGAATATGGACTTGGTTCATCACGCCACCCTTGTCGAACGAAGCCTTGAAAGGGCATGTGAAGTTCCTAGCTTCCGACTGTTGTTGGGCGTCGAGTGGTCCCGAGGATTTTTTTGGTTCAAGCGCCAGGGTTCAAGCATCTGCCTTGGGGTATATTTTGATCTCAAATCGACGGCCAACACTCGCTGCTTTGCAATCGAAATCAAAGTTCACCATATTCACAACCAGCATGGCGGGCCAAGTTCCCCCTTTGGTGATGAGCAACACCAAGGATGATCTATTGAAAGCTCTCAACATGGCCCCTGAAACTTACACGATGATGGCGGTAAGCCTCGCCAAAATTTCATAGAACAACCTGCAGATGGGGGTTTCATGCACCGTTTTCCAGAATCAAGGATAACTCGGGAGTGCTTACTGATGCTTTCTTATGTGGCAGAAAGAGGCAGACAACGTCTACAGGTGGTTGACCCAAGGAGGGTATCATCTCAAGGATAACTGTTCGCGAAGACCACCATATGATTGGAGTGACATCAGAGAGAAGTCGAAAAACGAAGCATACGAACGTATTGCCCAGTCTGGCGACGCGCATACGAGTTATTACTGGAATCTTGCCGCACCCACCGAGGATTGCTCAAATTGGATTGCAAGATGGTTTCTCTACCACAAATTTCGGTATCGTGACGGGAGAAATCGAAACTCGGCCAAAGATGATAGTTCGAAGCAATCAAGCCGCAGCTCGAGGGGTTCCGGTGGTTCAGGTAGTTCCAGTAGCCGTTCCTCGAGACAATCAGGCCACCAAAGTTCCAGACACTCCAGAGTCGACCAATCCAGCGGCACACAAGCAAACGTTCCATACTATGAGCCTCAGAGCTCTTACTACACCACTAGTGCAGCAAGCTCAAGTAAGTCTCCTTTGAAATAATTCATCCCGGACTTTCCTTTCCATTTTGAGCGAACCCCTGATCCTTCTTCCCCACGCCATGACAATCTACAATCTGCATCAAGGTCTAACCCGAGATAGGTACATATCCCCAGCAATACTATACACCACATGGTATATGGCCCCCAGTGTCTTTGACTCTATCAAGAACTGATGCCGGTTCAAATTTTGGATAGAACGCTGATGTTGTTTAGCATCTTCTTCGAGCAATCACTCGTCGTATAGCAATAGCAACTACACTTTTGACCACCGAATTCGATACGATCAAGGGTTTAAAGAAGAGGATGACCAGAGTCCGAAGACATATTATGACCCAGTCAGAGACGCCGACGCTACGAGGAACTAGAGCATCTTTGATTTCGTATGCAAAAAGTTATACCTTACCTCTTCGTTTTTTGTTGGCTGTGTAACGAAGACGAATTTCATTTTATACCTCCTGGCCCTCCTTTTTTTCCTTTTGTTGGAGACTGTGGTCTCTCTCTTTTTCTTCCTTTCTTGCTAGATGGTTGCTTGTTTGAGAACACCACCTATTTTTGTTTTTTGTCATTGTGCCTGGGGCAGTATACTTATAATATTTTGATATTGGGATGGAAGGGATGGGATGGGAACTGGTGTATTACTTTACTCGTTTTTTCATCTCGAGCATTTTATACATGTGCATTATATACATGAACTTTTATCACTCTTGGCTATGAGGTTTCAAGAAAATCAGGAGAGTTGTGATGAGGCAGTCAGGTGATGCTTGTCAATCTTAGGACTAGCAAGATTTCGAGTCTCCTCCCATCGTTGAGATGTATCAAATTGAAGCCTCTCTTTTAAATCAAAGGTTTTGATGGTGTTGTCAACTCGTCTCTTTCTCTGTTTTGAGTTCTTGGTTTGAAAGGCTTTATGGGATGGCGATGGCGCACTCGTTTCCAGCCTTGCAGAAGAATGGCCGTTGGCAACTGTGGTGGAAATGTGACACATCTCTTTTAGCTGTGGTGTTTATGGTGTAACCCATATTTCGTTCCTCGCGAGTCATTGCTGTGGCCCTTTTCTTGTTTTTGATTTTTCTTGTCCCGCGCCAACATTGAAGGTCCTGGCTCTGGGGGGGAAAAAACAAGGCGACACGACACGCAAAGGGAGGGGGGAGGGGGGATGGGGAGGGAGAAAAGTGACGTCTTACGAGGTAGGATTTATGCACTATATCGAGGGTCTAGTGACGCGCACATCGAGACATGGATGGGTTGGTTGTACGAGCATGGTCGTGGTGCTGATAAAATGCCGTCTCTTTTTTGTTTTCTTTTTGAGGGTGAGAAGGAATTGGAAAAAGGAAAGTGGCTGGTGACTACGTTGCTTTCCCGAGATCTGGGGATTGGGTGGGTATGTGTATGTGTAGCGTTGTGGATGGCTGTGCCGTTTTGGTGTTCTGGACCCTTTATCTCTGTTGTGTTGATCTTTCGGCGACTTGGGGTGGGACACGAGCACGAGCTGTTGGGGGTTGTAAGGAGATGATGCATGGGTTATTTGTGGTTCGGGTTGGGAAGATTTGTGATGGGAATTTTTTTGGGGGAATTGTTAGGAGGGCTTTTATTGTCTTTTGTTTTTTTTGGGAGATTGAAAATGAAAGGCTCTTTTTTTTTTTGAGATGTCAAGGATAGTGAATGTATATAGACCCAAAAAGAGCTGGATGTTTAGAAGCTAGCTAGCATCTGATTCTTTACCTATTCCTATAGACAGAGAGATAGAGTAATACAATGCTCTTTCTTCCTCCCTTTCCTTCTGAGCTATCGTATTCTTAGCATTGGGGATGTTTTGGCTGTCAGGCATTTTTTTATTCGCTTTGATATATAAAGATAAGCAGTAAGTAAGAGTTATAGTTATAGCTTATAGCATACCTAAGTAAAACAACTCTGTATCAGCGAAAGAAATGAGTAGTACTCTAAGTACTCGGGCCGTATCGGGCCTGACCGAGTCTCGGAGTGGCGTCGGAGTGGCGTTCGAGAGCTGCCGGGAGCTTAAGCGAGATCTCCTTCCTACTCTTTTTACTACGTAACTTCTTTAATAATAGCTTTAATAAACTAGCTATTAATTATATAATAATAACTATAAGTACTTAATATATATAATTAGCAATGTTACTAATAATAAGCTTTATAAGCGTTATTAAGACTTAGAAACTATATAATTTCTAATTAATAATTAAGCGTATAAATTAGATTAGAAATCTATTAGAAATATGCTAGAAACCTTATAAAGCTTCTCTTTAATTAATAATCGATAGAAGTTACTAGAATATAGCTATAGAGTATATAAGATAAGAGTTTTCTCTAATTTCTTACTCTTTTTCTTTAAAGAACTTACTTTTAAAAATTAAGCTAAATACTTACTATTATCTTTTATATATAAAATTAGATACTAGAGAATATTTTAGAAAGATATATAGCTTCTATACTAGAAAGAGTAGTAGTAGTAATAGCTAATAATAGAGAATATACTCGCTAGTAGAGTACTTATATATAACTTTATAAAAGTAAGTATAAAATTTTAAGAAAAGTATAAGAATATCTATAAACTCTAAAAATATAAAAAGATATCTTATTTCTACTTCTAAGCTAGCTCTAGTAGTTACTATAGTAATAATATAATAGTAGCTTTTTACTTTAAATAATATATAGATTACTAATATATATAAAACTCTAGAATTCTACTAAATACTAGAAGAGGCTATAATTAAGAAAGTCTAGTAGTAGATAAAAGAAGAGTTAAAAAAGTTACTCTTTATACTAACTTCTAAAGAGAAGTTAATTAAGAAGATTTAAAAGATTTAGAATCTAATAGATTTATATAATTATTAGATATATACTAAGAGAGTAATATACAAATTAGAAGACGTTATTAATATATATATAGATTAGCTACTATTTATTAATATAAGTTAGAGTTAAAATAATTAGAATTAGATTTATAGTATATTTTTAAAAATAAGGTGTAGGTTTTGATATTCTCGCTTAGATATGTCACGAGCTGTGGCCGCAACTCTTACATCATCACGACGTTGTTCGCCACACATGTACAGTGTATGCTTGTATCCTTGTTCATATCTGCCCACCCCGCGCGGGGGATAAAAGAAGATCTTCAGACTATTTCCTTTTCTTACTGGTCGTTGCCACAGGCGTATGATGAATATTTCGAGTCGTTTGAGGTGGTGACATTGGAACCCGGATGGAGAACCCGGTCGGATGGAGAGGTTGGAGGGTTGCCTATGGTGTGTAGGAGGGGTTGTACGAGGCAGGTACCCCTTGCTTGTGTTGTCTTTTTTGGAGGGGGTGGTTACGAAAAGAGATGGAGGGGGTGATAATGGCGTGGGATGCTATAGTCGTCACTATGTGTTGCGGGAGATGGAGATTGGTGTTTTTTTGAAAGTGGGTTGTCATTTTGTCTTGCTCGTGGTTGTGGGATTTGAGTAAGTGATCTCAGATCGGGTGTTTTTGTCTGGGGCTAGAATATCGGAGGGAGAGGTGATTTGTTCGTGGGCGAGGGGATAATGGTTGTAGTCGTTCCAGGGGGGCTACTGGAGAACCGGGTTAATGATCCTTGTAATTCACCGGAGCGATTGGCTATGGATTGCTTTGCTCTGTCTAGTACGGATGATGAGAGAGGCGTGAACTCCATTGGTACTAGGTTCTCGCCGTTTGGGGAATTAACAGTGGAGGTGAACTAAGTAGATAGATACTATGATTTTCAAATAACTTCGATTTCTACGATCGTGTTCTCTTTGAGTTGGTAAGAAGTATCTAGACCGTGAAAGAAAACAAAACTGCCAATTCCAATCCAGGTTCGGGAAAATGCGTGATTTTTTGTTAGTTCCTGCTCAATGACTGCGGGGCTTTGCAATCATGTTCAATTTCGTAAGATGCCTAGTTTGAATTGTCTTTTGGAGCAAATGAGTGATTTCGTTGGTTCCTAGAGCTGTTTCGAGGTGAAGAAACCTTACTTTCTGCTAGAGTAGTTCGTGACATTTACTATTATCTTTCAAAAGCGTTAAGGTGAATTAAATTCAAGTGTTCTAGGTAACTGTTCTAGTTGAGCCATAATCAAACGATTAGGCGGCAGATGAGAGGCGTTCGACTCTGGGCCCGTTACGTATTCATGTATCCCCTGGCGATATCTAGTATTTGAAATCCAGAACTTTAGACCGTCTTACAAACAACCTTCACTCTTAATTTCTTCTTGCTTCTAGACCATATACAGTCTTTCAATCACCCTGTCGCTTCCTTTTATCTTTCTTATATTTCGACGGGGAACTACTTCATTTCTTATCATCAAAATTCTATAGGCGGCCAAGTACAAGTACATTTTTTCCACTCAATCAGCCGACATAAATACCAACAACAATCTCTTCAACTACCGTTGCTGGATTGTCATAGGGTACCGAAGAGTCGAGACTCGGATAAAGCGATGCATGTGCAACCTTCCCAATGGTGTAGATCGTTGATTCCAAGTTGAATCGTGGAGTACCTCTCAAGACGGAGGGGACCGGCTCCGCGGTTCTTCTGTCGTGCAGTGCTTGGTTGGTTGTGAACTGTTGGTATCTGTTGTATCTAAGTGGCGTTCTGGTTAGATGTGGCCTATGGCTTTGCGTCGGGGGAAAGTGATATACTTGCGTTTTGTGACTTTGTTATGACGTGGTGTTAAGCATTGTGGGTTCTCGGGGTAGAGGGATATGATCCCCCGGGTCTGGAAGTGGTGATATGGGAGACATGGGTGTTGTGCGTGATGGGGTGAGATGGGGATTTTTGATGGTGTGAAGAGGGTAGGATTCGGATGATTGGGATCTACGGGCGGTCTATTTGGGGTTTCGGGCTGGGGTTCGGTGGGTGAAGATTGCTCGACAATACTGGCACACCGTAATGGAATATTAGAGGTTTTATAGATGGCGTGCTTTCTTCTCCCACATGTTATAGTCTTATGTTTTTCTAGCTATCTAAAATGAATTGAGACTTTTACTAGTGAATCAAAGTCGAGACATCACAACTAAGAAGAGGACGAATTCAGATATTTCATTGGAAAAGCATGTACCCTTCTCCCGGTCCCGAATTGATTGAGAAACCAAAGCCTGGGTTTTCACAATTAAATCATTTCGGTACAAAGACCCGGGCGAATTAAAGGAGGAGAAAATGGAAGCGAGTTTAAGCGGGGTCCATTGGTTCGAAATCTTTTGGTTGAAAAGTGAGATGTGATAGAAGAATTGTAGTGACGAATGTTCAGACATCAAGTTCAGATCTGCTTTTCTAGAAAATATGGAATCTATAGTTGCAAATATTAGGCACGATTAAGCATCCCCACCTGGCTTATACTCTAAAACGTGACATTATCAAAACGTGACTAATACAAAAGTAGAAGCTTCTAGGCCTTTAGGTAAGCTATACTTTGAATTGAACTCGTATACTCTATTCTCTAATTATATAATTAACTAATTCTATCTATTTATACTAAATTCGCTATAAGTAATCTCTATAGTTTATAGAAATAACTTAAGTCTTTATATTAAATATTACTAGAATAAGTATCTATTACTTTATATCTTTAAAACATTTAAAACTTTATTTAATTAATTCAGTTATTCTAAATACTCTAAATAATATAATTTAATAGCTTAAATTACTAGACTTACTACTTATACTAATATAATTAGTTATTTCTATATACTAGAACTCTTATATTATAAACCTAAGAAGCGAAGATATATTTTATAGAAATCTAGATAGTGTTTTATATAGAATTTCTTACTTCCTAGTTTATATAAATAGAAGTTTAATAATAGTAAGTGATTTAATTAAGAAGATTAACTTAGAAGATAAAAAGAAAATAATAAATTAAAACTAGTATTAAATATAAAAGCATAGTTTTTATATAAAGTATCTATTAGAGCTTATAGCGAATACTAATGATTTGAACTATAGAGGCGTCTATATATAAGAAGATTCGATTGTCCTTTCTAGAGTAGAGTCCTTACTAACTTATATACTTAGTCTGCTTATTCTAGAGGATTCTGTTAAGAGTACTCTAGAAGGTTCTGTTCGCGAGCGTGCTTAAGCGTGCGTTCTACTAAGTATACTCTCGAAGGTTCTCTCGTGTCTATGCGTTGCTAAGCGAGGTCACGTGAATGCGTCGTTGGAGCACTCTAAGACCTACTCCACGGGTGCAACTCTTCACAGTATCTATATATATCTCTTCTCGTACTTCCTTTATAATATATATTATCTTAAGAATAACGTATTTCCCGGTCGAGTAGATCACCCGGTTAAGTAGATCACGAGAACACTAAAACGCGACAACTCTAAATATATTATAATAACACTATTAAAAAAAACCCTAGCTACTTATATTAATTAATTCCTAAGGTGTCTTATATATACGAGCATTATTTCTAACCTAACTATATAAACTACAACGTCGCCGCTTACCTTCGAAGTACTAACGCTATATATTATTACTACTCTCTTTCTACTAAGTTTAAGTACTTTGAATAATTTCCTCGCCTTCCTTAACCGTAAGACTTCTACCTTAGTAAATACGCCTCTTTCGCTTTCTCTCTCTCCTCTTTTTAAGCTGATTTGCCTCTTATAGCTCCTTGATTTCAGCTCTTATAAGAGTAGCTTCGTATATTATAATTTAAGCCCCCTTGTCACGGACCTGGCCACCGCCGAGCACGTGACTCGCGTACGGCTGCTCGCCGGCGTCCGCAAAGCCTGCTATTCCTAGCCTAGCCTAGAACTATTCCTACCTAGGCTAGGAACTATTTCTACAAACGAATCGACATTCCTATAACTCATCGATTCCTTGGCTATCTCTATATTATAGGACCTCTAGAAGTCTCCTCTTTCCTTCTCTTCTCTTCTATAGCTTTAGATCTTTAATTAAACTACCTCTTACTTCTCTAATTATCTGCTACACTTGTATATACTATAGATAAGAATAACTATTAGAGAGCTAGTAGATTAGGTTTGTTATATTATCTAAAGCTCTCTTCTCTCTATTTACTACTGCTCCTAGGAAGGATTAGAATATCTATCACGATTCTAATATAATACCTACGGTCTATATAAACCGTCTGTAGATACTACCGGCGTCTTATACAGCTCCGCGTACCCGCGCCTACCACCGCGTACAAGAGCCTGAGGCTCTTCCACCTATACCCTCTGTCCTTATAACTGAGTCGTCTATAATAATATCTGCCGACCAGCCTACGGACGCTTAACAGCTCGCTACAGCTCTGAAACAGGTCCGCCTACTACGAGAACAACTAGACGACGTCCGTACCCCTCCGCGAGGGAATACCCTGTCCGAAACTAGGTAACATAGGTCGTTTACGGTCAAGCTTAAGGATACTAAGCTACTAACGGATAGCTCGTCTCTAACTTTTAATAACTAGAAGATCTAGATTAAGGATAAGTTCCTTATCAACGTCTCTATATTTAAGCTAGAGGAAGCAAAGATAGCTTACGTTTTTAACTATATAGCTAATATTACTTAGAAGTATCTCGCGCTCTGTTACTAGAAGAGACCTAAGCTGTTTTAGTCTATAAAAGAAATAATCGTATATCTTATAGATATCCTAGAGAACCTGTTCGAAGCGTAGAACGCTTATATCGAATTCCGCCGGCTCGTTATAAGAGATAATAAGACCTTCGTAACCTTCTATACTCGCTTCTTATACCTTACAGGTACTAGACGGATCCTAACGGACGACTTACAGCCTAACCTATATAACAAGCTTACGCTACCTCTATAGCAGTTCGTCTTACTATTCTTAGACGTCCTACTTATAAGTACGGCCCTAGTAAACAAGTGTCGACTTGTTAATAAGAACTTACGAAGACTTCAGCTCCGTAGAAGTAACTTACGAACCGCTCGTCTTATCCCCCGGCCTACAACTGCCTCTACTACCTCCCGCCTAGCTGGAACTTTTACTACTACTTAAACTACGTTCTATATAACCTCCTCTACCCCGACCCCCCGCCTTTACAGACTATTACGTAAACCAACGCCTGCTTATAAGGAACCGGACAACGTCTGCTTCAAGTGTAAGAGGACTAGGTACTATGCCCGCGAATGCTCTAAGAACTCT
>JAPZOX010001455.1:0-11643 GCA_037952655.1 Hymenoscyphus sp. LP001 | reverse complement strand
CCCCCCGCCCCCCCCCGCCCCCCCCCCCCGCGCGTATACTCGCACTAACGGGGTCAAAAATGGTCCCTCGCTCCTTCCACAACAAAATCCACAGCTAGACCTGGACCCAGGCTGGCTTGCATAGGTCAGCTCTACCTAGATACCTTGTGACTCCCGTCTCGTGACCCTCTTGAGCTCTCCACCAATTCCACCTTGACTATCTTGAATTGGTTGCGTGAAACCTCATGTTGCCTCGTTGTGCCTTGTTCGTGCAGTCTTCATCCTTGCTTGACAGACATACTGAGTTCCTCCTTCTGGGTTGCAAGCGATATACTGTACATCCACCATGTTGGGGTTGGGCTTGTCATTGCTCTCTCGGAAGTCTGTACATTTCCTTTGGTGTTGAGTTTCCCTGAATGGGCAGTGGTATTCGTTGCTGCCTCAGGCCCCAATTTGGACATATCATACCTCCGTCCTCACTCCACCCCTCGATTCCCTTTTCAGCAAATGGGCAGACCAACCCCACGCGATGACCTCAACTGCACCTCCCCAATCGATGTGACAAGATCGGGAGCGATACCAGAAAACACGTGCGTAGGATGCGGAAAGAGTAGCGACGTCAAGATCCTTCTTGAGCAGAATCGATTTAACTGCGACGAAGGAATTCTGCAGTCGGCAGTCACCTCGAGATATCCACCACTCCAAATCCTAAAAGACAACTTCCAGACGTACGAATACATATATAGGAGAACTGCCAAAGACTGATGGTGCAATTGACTTGCATCTGGCTAGTCTTATGTCTTTCTGATCGCGAGTTCGAGAACCGATTCATGCTGGATTCATGGAAGAAATGAAATGGTGCTCATCGCGTTTCACTTGAAACTGCACCAATTACCAGGAGTGGCAGAAAGGCCTTGGCCTGGTATATATATGGCAAGTGGTAGAGCTGGTGGCCAACTTCCCAGGGTTGTGCTGGCCAGCAAAGGAAACAATACCTCGAGAGGAATTCCGAAATGGATCACCATTCAACTTTTGCAAAAGCTTAGTGGCTGTATATGGACCCCGCGGCTGGACGGAACTTCAAGAGGATATCTACTTTGAAGTACCCTTCGTGCTTCATGTGTGCTGCGCCACTCGAGGAATCCTTTCGGAAACACCCACGTGAAGAATTCATGATTTTTTTCAATCCCACTGCGCGCTCTTGCCCGGTTATCGCATTCTGTAACTTGATTGAAATCCTACGAGCAAATTGCGAATTGCTATGCATCATATCATATCAAGCCTGCTTACTCTCTCAATTTTTAAATTCGTTATCTCGTATCATGTCTTTGTCTTTTCATACGTACTCAAAATGTTGAAATTCCACTTATTCATCTTGTTTCTACTTTGGCATTCGCGATGCGCTACCTCTTTGTACATTTCCATGGAATACTTCCCTGGGCGCCTGAGTTCTAATTCCACTGTTGATCTGGTTTGGCAAGCTGCATCAAATCCAATAGACATCGGGATTTACAGAAAGGCAGACTTTCCGGCCAATGATTTGAGATGGTTTGGTTGGGTTGCAAGTATGTCTCGTCATCCAATACTCACATTGTCCTTGTCATTCATGAGTTGACTCTGTTATAGAAGGTGTAGGAAAAGCAGGCGTCGGCACTTATCCATACACACCGTCGAAAGATTTGTCAAATGGGACATATCAACTTGTCTTGAATGACACAGATGAAACTCAGTTTATGCGATATTCTGATGCTTTTCAGATCGTCAATAGTACTGCCAAAGTATGTCTTGTATTTTTGGATCATTCATTCTCCATTCCAAATTATATAATCAACTCTTCTTTACTCAGAAACCTGACGTAAGATAAAATAGATTTCAAACGATCCGCCATCATCGAGCACTTCGTCAGTCACCAGCGCTCAGTCGCAAACTACGCAAAGCTCCAAAACATCATCAGATGGCCAATCTGTTGCAATAACAACATCACAACCTTCTGACGACCCCGCCTCAAACACCCAGCCAACATCTATAAATCTACCCCCCTCTTCGCCCACATCTACTTCCACTTCAACGTCCACTCCCTCCTCTCTCCCACTATCGAACTCCTCATCTCGCGGTACCAAGATAGCAATAGGCATTGGTAGTACCATAGGTGGATCATTCTGCATCGCATTCATTCTTCTTGCTCTGCGTTATAGAAAACTCCGTATGTCGACGAGACCTCAGAGTGGGGATACAACGGCTTTTGCATCTGGAAAGGCAGCGCTGGAAGAAGGAAGTAATACTGATGGGAGAGCAGAGATTGGAGGGTCAGTTATGGTTGGTAATGCGGGTAGGATTGCGGAGATGCAGGGGAGAAGAAGTTTGGTGGAGATTGAGGGGTGTTATCCTGTTGTAGGGGAGCTCTATGGCGGGGAGGTGAAAGTCGGGGAGAAGGTGTTGGGAGAGAAATCTATGGACTTGCCATGATGGTATTTCAATTGAAATATGTTAAACACGTCAAATCAGAAATGGGACAGTATTCCTAACCTGGCTTTGCAGCAGTCGAGAGTGGCTGTACCGCGCATCACCAGAAGCTGTGGAGGAAAGTGCTTCATGGAAATCTTCAGCACCGAAATGGTTTTCTCTTGGGAGCCATTCCAACAGCAGTGTAATATTTTACCAAGATGATAATTAATAGAATCACTGGGTTTGCAGGATCCTGTGTTCCCTCTCATATCCATGCCCTTGTTCGGCAGTTGGAGTTAGTTGGGGGCGGCGATTCGCACACTGCGAGGGACACTGTAGTACTCCGTACTGGGGAAAATTGTGGTCAGGACATACAAGATCACCATCGATGAGTCGTGGAGAATAGTCCTATTGAGAAGGCTACCGAAAGGGCCGTACGAATTCTGACATGATTTGAGGTCTGTGAAGCCGAGTACAAAATTATCGTCTTCGGGAGATGCGAGACGCGAAACACCTTCCCAGCGCTTGGGAAAACAAACATTTCGTATATTTCAACCCCTACGAGGGGTCTGAATATATATATGTATAGTCAAATAAACCATAACGAGGTCAATGTTTTGTTTAGCATGTGGTAAGAATCCCCCTTGATGCAGCCTGGAAATTTTGGGGTACTGGGTACTGGTGGTACAGTATGGATCATAATTGGGAAATTTCCCGCGATTGAGCGACGCTGTCGATGCAGGTCAGCCTTTAATGTTACTGCAACCATTCCAGCACAACCACTTCTTCTTCTTAAATGGAGGATGTTTGCTGCGAAGGAATTTGGGTTTGGTGGCTGATTTCTTTTCTTCTCTTATTTTTTCTTTCTCTCATTCATCCAATTGACGAAAACTCGAGGCCATTTATTTAGGTGTTGTTCATGTGGAGCGATAAATCTTAGTTTTGAGAATTTAATGTGTGTGAGTAAGCCTCTCATTCCCTTCTCATCTCAGTGGATTTTAAATGCTGATGTGGAAAAGCCTCTATATAAAGGTGCCACATCGCTATTCCGTGTTCCTCTAGAAAGACCGGCCCTCTCTCTATAATAAGCTATCGAATAAAGAGCCTTTACTATCTACTATTAATACTAAGCTCTTAAAAAGCTAAGACTTTAGTAGAGCTATAGTACTACTACCTACTAGTAAGGTAACTACTAGCTCTTCTAGAGTAGTAATTCCTAACCTAAAACGTTGTCAAATCCTTCGTATACGTAGAGAAGAAGTCCTTCTAGTTGATACGCTAAGCGCCTTACGAACCAGGCTGCAAATGCAAATCAGCTGACGGATAACATAACGTCGGTTGCCAAACAATCTCTATCCGGCATACCTCTCACTCCTTCGAAGTCGCCCACCGCAACTACAAAATTGTCGAGATTTTGGGGGAAAATTCCAATCCGAGGGGGGGGTTATACTCGGAGCTAACCTTCTTAGGGGCAGTACCCTGGTAGGTCTTCCATGTCGCGTCTCACTTAATCACTATTGACGAAGAAAAGTCTCTTCGGAAGATAGACCTCAATTCGAACATCTGCTATTTGTATATGCAATTTCAATCCTTTCCTTGAATTTTATTATACCGTTTTCCTCAAACTCTTTTGCAATTATCTCTCATGCACTCATTTCCTACAATCCAAACCAAGCAAGATCAATATCCTCATGGATTGGAACGGTGTGTCCAACGCCTTGTCCAGAGTATCCAACCAATTGTGTTCCGTCACCATACACACTCTGGGTGTAGCTCGATTGTGGGGTGTTAGCATTTGTTTTCGTTAGAGAAAGGCCAAAGACGTTGGACCACTGCTTCAATGCTTCCTGGTAATTGGGATAGCCAAGTGTGGTGTCCGCGGTTCCATGCCAGCTGTGCAGATAGTATGTTAGCTATCGAGCAGAGAGATGGCATCTTTGGAGACTTACATCAACATCTTGGGACGAGTTCCATTGTACCCCGGGTAGTAGCTGCGAGTGAGATCGCCCCATTGTTGAGCGGTCTTGACGGATTTCCCATTTGCACAATCGTTGTTCCATCCTGGTGTCGCCATGCCAGCAGTGGCGGAAGCAACATAGAAGCATCCGTCGGGAACACCTGAGTAGGAAGACCCCGCCTTGAAGACATCTGGATATGCTCCGGCCAATACATTTGTCATCATTGCCCCTGAACTGCTTCCCGTTGCAAAGACTTTACTTCTGTCCCCTCCGTAGTTGGTAACGGCGTAATCAACCATGTTCACAATTGTTTTGCTGTCTCCCCCTGCATCATGGGTCAAAGATGTCTTGGAAGCGACATCCTACCAACATATCAGCATATGTTTTACTTGTTGAGTAAGAGTTGAGGGGATGAAAACTCTTTTTAAACCCCCAGAACATGAACTCAGTGGAAGGAGCAAAGAAAAGAGTTATTTACCCAGCAACCACCGCTCGAAGGAGACTGAGGATAGATGACGATAAACCCCTTGGTATCTGCAAGAGTCGCATACTTGGAGCCCGTGAAGTATGCATTCGCTGTACCGGTGCAGTAATGGATTGCAACGATGATTGGGGCCGGCGTTAATTTCTTGGTTGGTACATAAATGTACATGCCAGCATTGGTGGGTCCAGCTTTGAAGTTCGAGACTTTCTGGAGTTGACCCTGTGCGGCATCTGCAATTCTTCCCAGCACGAGGGCCGTCGCGAGCAAAGTTGAAGTGAGATACATGTTGACGGGCTACTGACGGGTATTGATCTTGGAATCAGAGGAAGCGGTACCTATAAAACTACAATACGGGAGGAGCGTAATATATACCCCCCCCGAAGAACAAACGCTCGAGTGGCAACCTGCTTCATTTATCCCCTTCTGTCCGATATCTCAAAACGTGGAAGCGCTCGATATATTTCGAGTGACAATGTTACAGGCAAAGATCTGCCGGACGGGGGAGAGCTTGTGGGGAAATACCCGAAGGCAACGGCGATGAATACATAACTGTCGTGGCAATTTAGCACCACATGACGGAGACAATATAAACGGAAGTTCAGTAACTCTCTCATTCGCGAATGCATCGAAAGCCTTGGGATTTTCATATTAAACGATGGTCTTCAGGGGCGCATGATTTTCGTATCCAAGCGGATGATTGGTTCTAATAGCAGCCAAAAGGCTTGTGTGTCTTTCATCTGAAAGACTAACAGAGAAACTACTACGCTAATTCAAAATCTTAAATTAATATATTTAGAGTTTCCATGTTTCAGCCTGTTCTCCATGGGATCACCATGGGCAGTGTGGGTTTTTTCTTGGCATCACGAGGCTTGGTTTGAATACAGCCTCTATTCATCTATTTTCTCAATGTTTGTCGAACACCATCTTGCCCCTTGGTGCTACATTGCCTCGCAGGTTTTACCTTGTGAATTGAACGGCGCAAGTACAAACTTGGCATAAATCCTCAAACAAACCACCCTTTTTAATCTTTCAAGATTTGCTTTTCTGCGCGGGTATCCTCTTCCATGCATACTCCCCGGCTCCAAATTGTTTAGGCACTGGGTCTGAAGTTTATCCGCTTCCGGCTTCAAGTTCTCCCCGCATCTTTTTGGCTCCCGTTAGAAGTGGCTCGTGCCAATGACTTCACAGGCTGGCGGAACAGCAGTGAGCAGTGGTTCCCTTGGCTGGCGAAGTTGTGTACCCGAAGGCTTTGGGTATGTCATCTTACAGTCGCCCCTTTTAGACACCATCCAGAGTTTCTGGCTCTGTATCCGGAAATTGGTCAACAAATTTGCTTGGCCTGTCCATATCGTATCTCCCATCCTCAAGAGTTTCCCCTTCCAACAATGCCTTGAAATTCATTTTTACACTCCACCTCAGGTTATCACTTTCAGCTTTCTCCCTGATATCAGATCCATGATCCGAAATGTCGCTTTCGAAGGCCATATTTCCTGCAGGTCGATGGTGTTGAAACAGTCCTGGATGCACCGTCAAGCAATTATGATGTCCCTTCCCGGCAACCCCATCACAAAATTGCTTTAGCATAATATCGAAGGACCCCGTTATTGGACCGAGTCCCAATGCGTGAAGAAGGCGTCTTGCTCCTGCTTGAGTAACTGCGTATCCGAGTGAGCAAACGCCATCTGCTACATGCGAAACAACGCGAGTGTGATTTCCATATTCTGCTCGGAGGTCATCGTGGCTGGATACGGTATAGAAGTGTTGGTTTTCTGGAACAGTTTCGTCGTGTTGGCGCACCACACGTCCTTTGGGGATTCTTTCTGCTCCGGGCATTCCTTCAATGGGGAATCGCATGCCACAATGCCCTATCCATAATATATCCCAATTATCTCCATATACTGTTTGTTCTGGTCG
Source organism: Hymenoscyphus sp. LP001 (assembly GCA_037952655.1). Taxonomy (NCBI): domain Eukaryota; kingdom Fungi; phylum Ascomycota; class Leotiomycetes; order Helotiales; family Helotiaceae; genus Hymenoscyphus; species Hymenoscyphus sp. LP001. The sequence continues at coordinate 4,863 of JAPZOX010001455.1, read as the reverse complement.
TTGTGTTTGTGGAAGGTTATGGAAGGATAGGGGGCTCCCAGGGACTGCGGAAGCACTTGCTGGAATGGGGTATGTCGCATCAGCATATTTCCCGTCTTCGTACATTAAAGGCTGGATCAAAGCGCGAGATGAGGAAGCAAAGTCAGAAAGTTGTTCTTTGATTCGAACATCCCAGTCCGCATCATCCTCTAGTATAAAAGCCGTCGTCAAGTTCCGTCGAACTACTCTATCATATTGTTAGCATTCAAAGCTTTCATCTTGTGGGGTTGGTAGACATACTCGCTAATGGCATTCATGTGGCCCCTCCATGATCCAAGATTTGCTTCTCCTATCCCTCGTCCGTCTCCTGGTGGCAGAGCCTTGTCTAATACATTTTCACCATGAACAGCGTCGATAAATTCGAATTCGATGTTACTGAGGGCGGCAGCCAGAATCATACTATCTCGTCTGTCGGTCCTCTCAGGTAGGCTAACCACTAGAATTTTCTCAAACTAAACATTGGTGGTACCATGTTAGCATTTCATCACCAGTATAGGTTGCTGCGATAGAGCTGCTTACTTCTAAAGTCTGGTTGAAATCAACGCCGAAATTTGTGGAAGGACTCGTTTTTGAAAACGATTTCTCAACCCCAACATGCGAGCGGCCCAGAAAAGCAACGAGAGAAATAAACACCAGTGCTGTCAGAATGGCCTGGCCTGGCTTTCTTGTGAATATTTGGAGAATATTTGGCATCATGGAGCTTGATGAAGTTGGAATACTCTGCAGATAGGTTGATTCTTGTTATACTCTCTGCAACAAAAAATCCCCGCGGTTCCCATTCTTCAAATAGTTGTGAGCCTAGAATATCTGAGGCTGGCGGTACTGTTGGGTCGACAAGCATGGTGCAGGGGTCCTATTGGAGACTCGCTGCTGCCATGCTGTACCTCGCCCCAAACACCAACATCAAATATCAAAACAGCCAGTTAGCAACCCGGATTCTTTGTTGGTGTAGGCTTCAATTGGAAGCAGGATCGTTGCAGATTGCATTGTTACATTGAATATGGAGCATTGTTGTAGTGCGCCTCCTTTCTGACTAAAGCAGGAGATTTCCTGTTGGAATTGTGTTAGAGAAGGTTCTCAAAGCGGCAGGTAAAGTCACGAGGGCTCCCATGAATGGGAAGTCGGTGTGTTTCGTGGAATTACCTCAAGTTGCCTTCTGTGACCTGTAGCAACTATCTTCAGCCTCATACAATCTTTCCCAACTACCCGATCTATTTCTCGGGTACAATCTGGCCACGAAATGATTCTGATATTCTTCCTTTGGCTCGCGAGTATCACGAAAATAGTCGCAGCACAAGACCCCGGCCACTTCATCAACCCCCCAATCGCAGAAGGACCAGAAGACTACCATAACAACATTGTTTGGACAGTTGGAGAAACGCAAAAAATTCAGTGGACCACCATATATCCCAGCTTCACAATTGCTCTATGGCAACAAGATCTTGGCGGAGGTGGAGGTAGAGAAGGACCGACCATATTTGGTAATAATAAATTCTGTCCCAAATTGGTCCTCGTGTAGCTGATTGAAAACAAGTCACACCCCCAAACAACGCGCTGAGCATTACCGAATTCAGTTGGAATGTAGCCATTTTCCAATTCGACTTCAGTAGATCAAATGTGTTTTTCTTGTGGCTAAAGCCCGCACCGATAACCGGACAAGCGGAATCAACTTCCCATTACTTCAATATCTCGCTAGGCGATACAAACAAAAGGACGTCAAGCTCCAGCACATTGCCATCTCCTACGCCATCATCCACTTCGAGTGCGATTCCAACTCCAACAGTAACAGAAAGCGCAAGCACAACCTCGAGTACAAGTGCAGGTACAACATCACAACCCTTGGCGGCTACCACGGCAAGCGACAGCGGCGCAAACCCACAAGCAGGAGTCATTGCTGGCTCCGTAGTAGGAGCTTCAGCGATTTTCGCCTTGGGTGGATTTCTTTTCTGGTTTCTGCGGAAATGGAGGAAGGGAAAAGCGGATGAACAAAGTTCTCAGCATATTCAAAATGCGGAACACTCTCAAAGTACGGAGTCTTTCAACCCGGCCCTGGGAAATATGCCCTGGTCGAAGTGGCAGAATATTCCTGCAAGAAGTCCGTATCGTCAGGGAACGGTTCCTGTTGAGTTATCATCGGCTCGTCGAGAGAGGTCTGAGCTCGACGGAGAGCAGCGAATTGTTCCAATTTCTGAGTTGGAATAGTGGCTCTTTTAAAATGGGGTATGTTTGTTTCTTCGGGCTCGAATTTTGCATCGCTGGTCGTGTAATGGAGTCGTTAATATATAGGGTGGTCGGCTCCAGCTTCGCAGCCATTTGTTCGAGTTCATCTACCCCACCACTACCGTATAATGTGCCATCGCATGCCGCCCTTGTTCCCTCTCATAGTGCCTTTTTATAAGATACAAAAAGTCACGAATGTCTTTGTTGTTTCCTATCATAAGATTGCCGGTCAAGGTCTCGCCCTTCATTGTACGACTGTTGGCAAGTAGGCCTAGACGTCGCATCAACCTTTCATCACGAAGGTTATCATTCATCCTCCATTCTTCCATAGTTTCTAGCCCCAAGCCTAGATATGTCGAATCTCCTGACACGGAACGGGAAATATCGCGCTTGAAGCTCACACTATCGATGATACAGTATGGTGCGTCGGTGGATCTCGATGGAATTAGCCTTACTCGTTCCCGGCGGTCAAATGAATGAGCGGACACGAAGAAGTGGAAAGATTCATGGCGAGATTCTTGATTGATATGAAAAGACACCGGGGCTCAATTATCGAGATAAAAGCAGCCTTGCGCTGAGACTGAGGGCGTGCTCAGGTATTCATAATAAGTTGTTGGTGGGTTGTGGAGTAAGTAGCTCCATATTTGAAGCCGGATCTCCTTTGGCAGCTAATTGAATGATGGTACGGCTGTCTTTGGGGATAACATTATCTCGGTGGAAGATGATCCCCGATGTTCACTGATTGGGGTTGACATTGGTGTGGAGAGTTGATGGGTTTGATTGATTGATTGATTTATTCATACTCGGTTCCAGCCGCCCGCCGTAGGGCAGCTATGCCGGAGTGGTCCAGCTTCGGCGCAGCTGCCGAAGTACGCTTACCGCATTTGGCAAGCGTACTTCACTTTATCACTATATAGTGACTAGCAGCCTCCTCTACTGGACGGTCTGGCTTCTATCTATAACTATATATATATAGTATAAAAGAAGTGCTTTGCTTATTCTTTTTAGAGTATATTAGGTTCCTTAGCTACTGCTTCTACTAGTTATCTTATGTCCTTATATCTTCAGTCTCCTCCTAGCGTTCTGCTTCGTCTTTTTACACTGTACTACAACTCCTAAATTGCCTAAGGAGTTGTGTCTGTTCTATAAATCTTATTACCTTTATAGCTGTTTTTAACTTATTTAAGATTACTTTTAAGTCTAACTACCTTCTCTTTTTAAATTCCCTTAGTTATAGGTCTTTAAATTTTTAATATCTTAATATAATATATTCTATAGTTTATCTTCTCTCTCTATATTTATATCTTAGATTATTATACCTAGGTACGTTTCTCTTTTAGAGGAAATCTCTTAATCTAATCTTTTCTATATATATCTAGATTAGTAGAGAGCTTTGCTACTTCTTTAGCCTCTAGTAGAGACGTAGAATCTTATATATTAGCTTCTAAGTATATTTATATATAGCTCTCTCTCTTAGTTCTAGATCCTACTTATATACCTACTTAGCTCTTATCTACCTTATAATCTACGTCTTTAGAGTTGCTTATAAGTAGTAAGTCTTAGGTTAAGCGACGTTTAGGTTTCTCTGATTTCTCTCTAGTTATGATTTTACTATAATCTTAGCTATCTTATCTGTTACTTTATTTCCCTAGATACCTATATAGGCTAGTATCTATCTTATCTTAACCTAGGTTTTATAGTCCTTCTATAGCTTATCTATTAGAGGTACTGTCTCTATAGCTATATATATACTAGATCTACTAGCTAGGTATTAAAATGTTCTAATAGCTGCTTAATTATCTATAAAGATAACTACTTTGTTTCTTTTGTTCCTACTCTCTTAGTCCTAGACTACGATCTATAGAGCTAGCTTAATTCCTTGAAGTTCTGCGGCGTATACCGTTGACGTTTTACTATTTCCTATATATACTATTCTTATATATTTAGTTAGAGGCGATATTATAGTAGCCTCTATATAATTATCTATACTACTTCTATTAGTATAGATAAAGATACTATTTAAGAGGTGCTTTAAGAAGTTCTTATATTACGTCTTTGCTATTTCTACGTCTAGTATAATAGATATACTTAGTTCTTACTACTATAGTAGTACGATATATAGTAGGATTATCTCTTATTCTATAATTAATATACCTCGATATAGATATAGACGTCTGTAAATATATCTTAGTAGACTTATATATAGTCTCTAGCTCTCTTAATTTAAATTATTAGAACGGAACCCTTCTAGAGCTGGTATCTTATCTATAGCGAGGATTCTTCTAACTATCTTAGTACTAGTCTTCTAGATCTGCTATTCTATAGAGAGGAGATAGAGTTCTATATTAAGAGCTAGACCTAATGTTGCTTTATACGCCTCTTCTATAGTTCTAGCCGCTTTTACTTAAAGTCTTTTAAGAGAATTAATTATTTCTATAGTATAACCTTCTCTACGTTCCTATACGACTAACTATATAGAACAGCTATATATTATCTATAAGATAACTACTGTCTAATAGATTCTTCTAAGTTTAGTAATTCCTATTCCTTATATAGAGCTAGCTAGACTAGCTAGTATACTAATAGAATTTAATACTTTTATTC
>JAPZOX010001454.1:0-11689 GCA_037952655.1 Hymenoscyphus sp. LP001 | reverse complement strand
CTCTGGCTTGGAAAGGACAATCGAATCTTCTTATATATAGACAGCCTCTGTAGTTCAATTCATTAGCACTTGCTACAAGCCCTGACATTAGATTCGATTCAAAAACAACAGGCCTTTACGGCAACACTGGAACACATTGGGCCATTTTGGCAACACTGGAACACAACGGGCCTTTACGGCAACACTGGAACACATCGGGCCATTTTGGCAACACTAGAACACATCGGGCCTTTACGGCAACACTGGAACTTACGGGCCATTTCACGGCATTTACGGAACTCACGGACAATGGGAGAACCACAAGAAGGCGGTATGCCGAATCAGCTACCCGCCTGGTTCCTATAGTATGTTTAAGAGCAGCAGAATCAGTTAACATCTGCTTAAGAGAACGATCGTCTACGGATTACGAACGAGTAAAAGAAGGATAAGAAAGCTCGCTTACAGATAGTCCGCAACGATAATAAACCTAGGAAATCTCTTCCTCTACTACTAGAATACTACGGAGACTCTAATAAGCTAGAAGCTTAGTTATAATAGATACGAGCTAAAATCAAAGTTAACTACTATAGATATACTGAATATATTAAGTTTTAGACACTTAATAGATTCTTATAAAGTAAGACGCTCTATAGAATAGAAGTATAAGTACGGGAACAGAGTAAGCTAGAACTAGCTAGTAGTAGTAACTTCTTAGATCGGGTCGAGTTCGTTTTTAGAGACCTATAAGCTAAGGAAAGAGTATAACGAAAGCTGGAATCCTTCCGCTAGAGCTTAAGACTATTCTTAGAGGTCTTTATAGAATAGTAAGCTCTACTTATAGAGTCTAGAGGAGGATCTTAGCCGGACGATATAAAGAAGGTGTCTCTTAACCGAATCCTTAGCAACGAGTTAGTTAAGGTAATAATCATAGTTCCTTCTTAACCTAACTTCGAGTCTTACTACTCTATTATTAAAGAAACAGACGACCGCTTAAGAGCTTATAAAGCTCGAATATTAAGATCCAGGGACTAGACTCTCCTAGAAATACTACGGACCTCTTAGAAACGCTCGACAGATACTATATAGTAGGTAACGAGCGGTAAAATCGCTAACGGATCGAAAGTCACTTATAAGACATCTGTAGAGAGAGAGTATAGATTAGGAACCGGCATCTACTAAAGTCTTAATAACTAGTACTAAGCGTGCTAAATAGATGTCCTAGGAAGAACGAAGCAACCGTGCCTATACTAGTCGCTGTCTTCGCTACGGAGCTACTAGTTATTTTATTTAAGAATATCTGTATAGACTACTAAGGCGACCTATAACAGCGGATTCGGTCTATAAACAGAAGACGGAGGTTAAGGAAGTAGCTCTAGAATTAGAAGAAGAAGACAGTAATATCTCCTTAGATTCGGAAAACTAGTAGCTTCTATTAGAAAGCGTAGGCAGAGGCGACGAAGGGAGTTGTTAGTAATAGACACTTAGAGATAGTTTAAGTAGGAATATATAGACGAAAAACCTCTTCTTATATCAGCTTTAGTAAATAGAGTAGCTACTTTATAAGCCTTAGTAGATTTAGAGTATTTAGTCTATAGAATTATTTTAGACTGTTTTATTAGTCGCTATTAGCTCTCTTACGTATAAATTAAACTAAGGTATTTATAGTTAGTAGAAGGAATTATAGAGAATACTATATTATAGGTAGTATCTTTTAGTATAGATATTAGAGGATACTAGCAGCGATAGATATATATCTATATAGTCTATAGAATTAAAGGCTATAAAATAATTCTAGAGAAGTCGTAGTTGTAAAAGGAGCGAGTATTACTTAATATAGCTAAAGAATACTTACTTTTCTAAGACTCTAGCTTAGAAGTCTATAGCGAACTAGAAGAAGGCTCTTATAGTTATAGACTAGTAAGTACGTCTGTCTTTCGCTTTCTTATAGATCGAAAACAGAAGCTACAGGTCTTTATAGTAAGCCTTATAGATATTATAAAAGCATTAGTAGAAAAGAAGTATATAGATCTATAGACGAAGCTACCTAGCTAGATTAGCCTAGAATTCTATCTAGTATTCGATAGAAAGGAAGTAAATAAGTTACTAGTATATTATAAAGGAATTAATTATAGTATTAAGCTCTTATAGACTAAAAACGGATTAGAAGAAACAGTTCTCTAGAGGCTACTCTATAATATATTATAAGACGAGCTATTAGTACTCTATAAAACTCTAATAGAGTTACTAGACAAGGAATTTATTCGAGTAAGCAACTCTCTAGTAGCTACGCTAGTACTCTTCGTATAGAAGCTAGGAGAGAGTCTACGGTTCTATTATAACTACTAAGTACTAAATAAGTTAACTTATAAGGACTACTATCTATTACTCTTAATCTAAGAGATACTTAACCGGATCGGGAAAGCTAAGTAGTTTATAAAAATAGATATTATTACTACCTTTTATAAGATATAGATTAAAGAAGAAGATAAGTAGAAAACGGCTTTCTAGACACGCTTTAGGCTTTTTAAATAGCTTATTACTCTCTTTAGACTTATAAATACTCTAAGTACTTTCTAGCGGTATATTAATTATACGCTTTAAGAGTTCTTAGACGACTTTGTCTTAGTATACGTCGACGATGTCTTAGTCTTTATAGACGGCACCTGTAAACAGCACCGCGAGTATATCTATAAAGTAATATAAAGGCTTTAAGATACTAGGCTATAGCTAGATATTAATAAGTACGAATTTAAAGTATAGTCTATAAAGTATCTTAGGTTTATTATAGAAGTAGAGAAAGGTTTACAGATAGACCCGGCTAAAATATAAGCTATTATAGATTAGAAAGTACTAATAATAGTAAAGAGCGTCCTCGGCTTCCTAGGATTTGCGAACTTCTATTAACGGTTTATTAAGAACTTTTCACAGATTATAGCTCCTCTCTATAGACTTGTTAAAAAGGATATATTCTTCTAATAGATAGACGAAGCGAATAGAGCCTTCGAACGGTTAAAGCAGGCTTTTATAGAGGCTCTAGTACTAGCTTAGTTTAACCTAGACTACGAGACAGTCCTAGAAACAGACTTCTCTAGATATTACTTAGGAGGCGTACTCTCTTAAGTAAAAAATAGCGTCTTATAGCCTGTAGCCTTCTTCTCAAAGAAGTACGCACCTGCTGAATATAATTATCTAATATATAATAAGAAGTTAACGTAGTATACCAGGACCTCGTGATTATCAGGACCTCGTGAATTTTTTCCCTACCCTACTACCTCCAACTTTAACACGCGTTTTCTTAACAACTACCTAATAGAATCTCAAACCTAAGAAGCTCGAATTATCCTAGCTATCGAAGCTATTCGATCATCTAAACGAATAAACCGTAGTAAAGCTGCGAAGCTATATAGAGTCCCTTATTCTATACTTACCGATAGAATAGCTGGTCGAACTACTCTTAGCGAACGCCGGCTAGCAAATCATAAAATAACTATAATAGAAGAGAAGGTGATTATTTAAAATATACTTGATCTAGATATGAGAGGATTTGCGCCCCGGCTAGGTGGTGTAGAAGATATAGCAAATTATATACTCAAGTCGCGTAGAGGACAACGCGTTGGAAAGAACTGGGCACAACGATTTATATAACGACGTCTAGAACTAAAGACGCGTTTTAATCGCGTTTACGATTTCTAAAGGGCCTTGTGCGAAGATCCTGAGCTAATTAGCGCGTGGTTTCGACTAGTAGAGAATATGCAGGCGAAATATAGGATCTAAGACTGCGATTTCTATAACTTTGATAAGACTGGTTTTATAATAGGTGTTATCTACGCTAGAATAGTTGTTACACGTGCTGATCGACGTGGCAGAGGCAAGGCTGTCTAGCTAGGCAATCGGGAATAGGCTATAGCAATTGTCTATATTAATAGAGAGGGTTTAAGTATCCCTCTATTCTTAGTAGTTTAAGAGAAAAATCACCTTACTAGTTAGTATACTAAGAGCGGTCTTCCTAACAACTGGGTTATTAAACCAACTAGTAATAGATAGACTAATAATAAGACGGGCTTGGAATAGCTAGAACACTTTGATAAGTATACTCGTGGTTATATAAAAGGGCTATATCGAATATTAGTTCTAGATAGGTATAAGAGTTATAAATCAGTAGTATTCTAAGAGTATTACAAGTTATATAATATTATTACTCTTTGCCTACCTCCTTATTCGTCTTATCTAACCTAGCTACTCGACGTTAGGTGTTTTAGTATTCTTAAACGTATGTATAGGCGTTAAATCGAGACCTTTATCAAGGCTTATATAAACTACATTACTAAGGTCGAGTTCTTTCTTACGTTTTACATAGCCTACAACTAGTTAATAACAACCTAAAACGCCAAAGCTGGGTTCCGTGGAGCTGGTCTAGTGCCTCTAGAACCTTAGACTGTAATCTTAAAGCTTGATGTTAAGTTACGGACTCTTATACCTACTAGACCCCCCTCTGCCGACGCTACCCCTTAGGTCTCCTAGACTCCTTATAACCCTTCTAAAGCTCTTTCGTAATCAACTCTTATTAAGGATCGTATTACTCGTTACTAAGGAAGCTCGCTAACACCTATTTTCTAGACAATCGCTTCTTTAGCAAAAGGTATAGAGCGATTAGCCTATGAGGTGACCCTCTTATTAGCCGAGGTCTATATACTTCGAATAGTAAATAAAGCCTTTAGTAAACGCCGGAGGGCTAAAAATACCCGTGTCTAAGAAGGAGGTGCACTTACTATAGAGGATATATAGGACGGATTAGCCTAGAAGAATATAGAGGAGTAGGTTCGACGTAACAAGCGCTCTAGGAAGGGTAGAGAAGATAAAGGACAAACGACTCGGCGACGTTGTAGCACTTATAGAAAAACTGGTTATAATACGTAGACGTGTTAAGAAGTTGTAGATATATCTAGTTTATTAGATTCCGAGTAGTTTTAATTAATTTAATATATTATAGTAGTTTTATTATATTTTAAAGTAGTAGAGTAGGAAAAAATTCACGAGGTCCTGATAATTACGAGGTCCTGGTATACCACGTTATTAGCTATTATTCGTTGTCTTAAGAAATAAGAAGCGGAGTTAAAAAGTATTAGATAGTTTATAGTACTTATAGATTATAAGAATCTTAAGTACTTTATAACGGTTTATAAACTATTTAAAAGACAAATATAGTAGTAGTTAATACTTAGTAAGTTTAACCTAATAATCTAATACTGCTTAGATAAAGAGAGAGGACTACTAGATATATTAATAAGAAGAGACTAGGACCTTCTAGAAGAGAGAGATAAACGCTTTAATTATAGAATAGTATAATTGATTCCGAACGGAATAATTTAAGGAAATACTATATAGCTAGCACTAGTGTTAGTAAACGGGAGGAATTAAGTAAGCGACGTAGCGACGTAGTAAGCGTTTATAGACTAACTACGGAACCTCTAGGAAGAGAGAAAGGTATAGGATAAGGACTTTAGGCGTCTTATAAACACTGTCTACTAAGGAGATAGAGTGTTTCTAATAGACCTCGCTTCTCTAGTTAAAGTCTCTGTCTCTAACTACTTAGTAGATAAGAGCAGACTATAGATCCTCGACTATAAGCTGCTATAGATAGTAATTATATAGGAACTCTATAATTCTACACTTACGAGCTATCCTAGTAAGAATAGGACAATTATAGTAGTCTTAAGAGAGTTCTTCTAGCTAAACCTACAGACTATAGTTAAGTAGTTTATCTATAACTATAGAGTTTACAGACGTACTAAGGTCTAGAGAGATCGTAAACAAGGCCTGCTTCGTCTATTACTAATTCCTAAGTAGTAATAGCAGGAGATCTCTGTCGACTTTATTAGACTACTACTTATAAGTAAAGGCTCTAATATAATAGCAGTGTTTATAGACCGTTTAGATAAAGAGGTGCTTCTTATAGCCTATAACTCGACTATATTATTAGAGGAATTTGCTCGCTTATTTATTACTATATACTATAGCTTATATAGACTACTAAGAGTAATAGTATCTAATAGAGGTCTGTAATTTATTAGACAAGTATAGAAGACGCTTTATAACTTCTTACGAATTAAACGACGGATCTTTATAGCCTTCTATTTACAAACTAACGAGTTAATAGAACGAGTAAATACTAAAGTCGAGACGCTTCTATAGTAGTAGATTAATATAGCTTAGGACGACTAGGCTAACTAGCTACTAGTAGTACAGCTAGCTTTTAATAGACGTGATTTAATATTAATAGGTATAAGTCTCTTCTAACTTAGCTACGGCTATCCGTTATAGACTATCGACCTCTTAATAGACGTCGTAGTACCTATAAATACAAAAACACTAATTCAAAAGAGCAAAGCAATAGTAGCAAAGATTAAGGCTATTATAGAATAGATATAATTATTAATAGTAAGAGTATAATAAGACTAGGAGACTTAAGTAAATCGTTTATAGAATACCGCTTCTATATATAAGATTAGAGATAAAGTTTACTTAAGCTTACGGAATATATAGACAGATAGAGCTAGTAAGAAACTAGACGCTCGATCTACTAAGTTCATAGTTATCGAGGTTATTAGCCCGTCTATATATAGGCTAGACACTCTACCTAGTATCTATAATATCTTTAATATAGACTTATTAAGGCTAGCAGCTATAGACCCGCTACCTAGTTAAATTACAGACGATGATTAACTACCTATAATATTAGTAGACAATACTATAGAATAGTAAGTTAAAAGAATACTAGGTTAATAGTAAAAGAAGCTCCTAGAGAAAGGCTCTCGTACTCGACTCGAGTATAAGATGAAATAGACAGGATACGTAAATCTAATATAGGAACCTACTACTAAGTTAGAGGACATAGTAGCTCTAGACACCTACTTTCAAGAGTAGGGAGAGAGGTAATATCAAGGGTTATACCTATAGAGTAAGTCTTAGAGTACTCTAGCGACGTATTTACGTAGCCTCGCTTAGCAACGTATAGACGTGATAGAACCTTCGAGAGTACTTTTAGTAGAACTCTCTAGAATAAGCTAACTAAGTATATAAGTTAGTAAGGACTCTAGCTTAGAAAGGATAATCGAATCTTCTTATATATAGACAGCCTCTATAGTTCAATTTATTAGCACTTACTATAAGCTCTAATATCTTAACTCTAAACATATTTCCTTTTACAACTCTTATACTTAGTTATAGTCTTAGTTATCTCGCGAAGATCTGTGATTTCTTTCTATATTAATACTATATCGTATACTATTCTAGTAGAGTCTTTTTCTAGCTAATTAAGAGACTTAATAATAGAACTAGGCGATAAGTCTTAGTGTCTTTAAATCCGGTCTCGAATAAGTGTTAATTAAGCCTCTATCTCGCGTACGTTACTTAGTATTCTAGACTTCTATAGAGTGTCTTCTAGTATAACTAGAGTTAGTATACGAAGCTTTAAATCAAGCTTTGATAATATAACTTCTAGGTTATATAGAACTAGTCTAGCGCCTCGAAAACTCGCGTAGATATTATTCTTTATAAAAGCTTTATAAAAAGCTACTTTAAAAGCTTAAAAGAAGGTTTCTTTAGTAATATAGTTAATATAATTATATACTAAGCTAGAGATCTTATTTCTATATACTCGCTTTAATAGCGAAAAACAGCTAATATTAAGCAGCTATAATAAATACGAAGAATATAGAGATATATAAAGAGTAATAATATTAAAGTCTTTATAAAGTCGCTGGAATTCAAGCGAGTTATAGCTTTTATAAGTATTAATAATTAGTAGTTTATATTCTCTAATACTTCGTACTTTTATATACTTATTAAAATACTTTAACTATATAACTCTAAGCTTATTATTTATCTAGCTATTAGTACTAATATTAATAACCTAGTCGCGTAGTATATCTATGTTCTTATACTAAGAAGATATAAGTATCTTATCTATAAAGATAATAAATAGCGAGATTACCTAACCTGTTATATTAACTTCTTAAATAACTATAACCTATTCGCGATTACCTAGCTGAACTTTTTTACGTCTTCTACGTATCTCTAAACTTATAATAATAAGCTAAGATAATATAATATCTATTATAAAACTAGTCTCGTTGAAATTATATATATCCTCGTCTATAATACTATGTTTATTCTTAAATAACTATATAAGTATAAACTATAAGCTAATAATCCGCGGATCTTTAGTTAAAGCTTACTAATAATTATAAGAACGACTCTATAGAGTTTTTAGCTTAGGTATACGCCGAATAAAGTTGTCTAGCTAGTTTCTATTTATAGACTACCTATTATACTTCTTTAGTAAGTTATTAGCTATATCTCGTACTATATCCTTTATAAACGAAAACTCTCTCGAATCCTACTCTAATATATGTCTAATTATTACCTCCTTCTCTAGCTTCGTAAGTTTCTTCGAATTAAGCTTATAATCGCGTCTTAGTTAGATTCCAGCGCCTCGGCTTAAAATAGTAGATCGAGAGATATTATAAGCCTTCGCAGCGCTTTGTTAAGTAATTAACGCGTCGTTTTCGAGTACTTAGATAGCTAAGTTGATCTTGTTTTCGTTAAGAGACATTTAGACGTTGTTTAGTAGAGATAATATAACTAAAAGTTAATAATTATTATAAAGTTTAAAAGGTGGCTAGCTCGCTTATATAGCTAGCTCGCTTATAAAACACGTTATTTATAAAAGGCTATTATATCTATAATATATCTATTCTACTCTTCTATTCTCTATTTCTCTTAATTATCTTAGCTATTCTCTTTAACTTTTTTACTCTTCTTTTACTTAGTTTTCTTAGTTTCTTCTATCTATTATATATATTCTATCTCGCTATCTAGGTTATAAAAGTTAGAATTAAACTAGCTAAGAGAAGTACTAGTTATAATAGGATTTAATACTAGAGTTAGAGTTAGATTTAGATTAAAGTTCTTAAATACTTTAATACTAGCGCGTCTTTATAGAGATATCGTAGTTATATAATAGTACGAAACGGATACTACTATAAAAGAGATATATAGAAGTACGTTCGATAGAATAACATATCCGAATACTAGGCTCTAATATAAAGGAAAAGACTAAATTAGTCTTTCTTTAAGAGAGAGTAAGAATATCTATATATAAGAGAGCTGGATAATAATAAAAGTCTATACCGATCCGGCTCTTATAATTCCGAAACTAAACCTATACTATAATCCTATTCCGTAACTATCTATACTATACTATACTCGGCACGTATTCTTAGCTATTCTAATAGCTCGGCAATTCTATTAATAGCTGGCTATTATAAGTTAGCTCTTTATTACTAGATAGATTATTAATTATAGATTTACTTTTTATTCTAATATTCCTAAGACTTAAACACGTATCTATCTAGTATATAACTCTTCTATTATATAAACTATTATATTCCTAAACCTAGCTTATATCTTCTCTAGTATATAACCTTAGCTATTATATAACTTAGATAATTCCTAATAACTAGCTATTATATCTCTCTCTCTTAAAAAAGACTCGTTCTCGAGATTTCGTATATTAGAGTAGTATTAGTAGAGTATTAGACTCTAAGCTCTATATCTAGAATATATAGTCGATCTCGAAAGTAGAGCTTACTCTTAGTAATACGATATTCTAATAAGACTATTACCTTTAAGTAAGGCGTACGGTCTATTCTATTTATCTATGAAGAAATATAAGTCTAAAATAGATCTTCTTAATAACCTTTATAAAGAAGTCGAATAAGTTTAAAGTTATTTAGCTCTAGCTCTTCTAGGTCCTCTTCTTTAGGCTTAAGTTCATCTTTAAGAGGTGTTATATATATAACTAGGTCTAAATTATAAGGTTTTAGAAGTGATTACTATTAATATTATAAACTATAACTAAAGACAAAGATATAAGAGTATATATATATAAATATAAGAATTTAAAGCTATAGTTCTATCTACGAAGGTAACGTAGGTTATATACCTAGAGGAAAGTAGTTACTAAGTAAGTATAAACTATAAGAAGCTGAAATCTTATATAAGCTATAAAGAGCTAGAAGTATATATAGCTGAAATCTCGCTATAGCTTTCGTTATAGCTGTAAAGGAGCTGAGATCTCGCTATAGCTCTTATTAGAGCTCTTGTTATAGATCTATATATCCCGAGGTAATTACCGAGGTCACGTGCTATCACGTACTATTACGTGCTATTACGTGTATTCTTCTAGGTTATAGACTAGCGTTGTAATATTACCTCTCTCTTTTGAAAAAGCTTATTCGTAAGCTTTATATTATAATCTAGTTATTAGTAAGATAGTCGTAATCGTCTACACTGTTCTTCTATACTCGTATCTAGCTTTATAAGGCTTTTAGTAGACTAGCGCGAGCTAGATTAGCGAGGTGAAAGTCGTGTAATTTATATAGATAATACTTAAAATTAGAAGCTAGATACTACTATAGATTAGAGTCGTAGCCTACTTATTTAACTCTATATTAGAGCTTTCTACGAATTGTCTTTTTAGCTAAGATTTCTTCTACTTCCTACTCTTTCTAATCTATAACTTATATTAGCAGAGGTAGCTCGTTTACCTATCTAGGTAACGGATCTATAGCGGCTTTATAGAGTAGTAATAAGTAGAATACGAGGTATATACAGAAGTAGTCTAGTAATTCAAGCTAGAAAGAGTAGCCTTTATAAGCTATAATCTAGAATAGACCCTCGTTTTATCTGTCTAGCTTATAGCTTAGCCGGTCTGTCTTCTAATTATAAGTTAATACCTAAACAAAGTCGTCTACGTCGAAGTCTACTACTCTTTAAGTCCGGTTTATAGACTTAGTATAGCGCTCTTATACTTTACTTACTAATTCCTTTACTATAGTCTAAGTATTATATATTCTTCGTACTAGTGTCTTTGTATCTATCTAGTTCAGCTGTTTACGTATAGTTATAGGTTTATCTAAGCGATTCTAGTCGAAGAACGTAGTAGCTACGTATCTATTAATTACTTTAAAGAGCGAAAGCTCTCCTAGACTCTTATATAGAAGCGTAAGCTAGGCGTAGTCTAAAATAGAGACAAGTTCGCTCTAGTTATTCTAGTAGTAACTAATAAAAGACTATAGGCGTTGATTAATCTATTAGTTTATTATTTTAGTTTATCTATTAGTCTAAGAGTAGAAAGCAGTAGATAGCTTAAGCTTTATACTAAGGATTCTATAGAATTTAGACTAGAAAGAAGAGACGAACTATAGTCTATAGTCTAAAAGAATGCTTTATAAATAGCTATAGATTCGATATATCTACGTAATATATATTACGGCGCTGGTCCGTAACACGTGATTCTCGGTCCTACACGTGACCGTCAGAGCCGCAACGCTTGGACGGATTTATAACGAGATTAAAGGCTCTTTATAGTTAGTAGAAATACCTCTTTTTCGTAGAGTATATATTCCGTATTCCCTCGTTCTTAGAACTATAGCTTTAAATTCTCGAATATATATATATATACTCTTATACCTTTGCCTTTAGATATAAATCGTAATAATATATATTTAAGTTATATCTTATATTATAACTATCTTTAGACAGGGTATCGAGAATAATTACTTAGTTAGACGATCTATAACTACTTATAAGGTATTATAACCTTTCTTATTAGTAGAGAAAGACTTATAGTCTATAGTAATATATT
>JAPZOX010001453.1:0-11691 GCA_037952655.1 Hymenoscyphus sp. LP001 | reverse complement strand
CCCCCCCCCCCCCCCCCCCCCCCCCCCCCCCCCCCCCCCCCCCCCCCCCGCCCCGGGGCCCCCGCGCAGGGTTGATAGTGATATGGGGTCCAAGTTTATGGAACATTTCGAGATCAGATGAAAGCTTCGCCGCAAGGCAGGTCCTTAGGATGACTGACAGTAAACGATTTCTATACAGACCAATGAAAATCAATAGTAATGGCATGAATAAGGCACCCAGAGCTATTCCGAAGTTCAAAGCTCCAACTTCTCTCGCCCAGAACTCAGATAATCTACGATTCCGCCTTCCTTTGAAATTCGTATTGTTCACTCCTCGTGTTATGGCCAGTTCGCACTCTGACGGCTCTGGCTCACGCAGCTGTTGCTGTTTCCACAAATATACATAATTCTCGATGAATGAAGAAAGGATCGCTGGGCACTGCATATTTGGTGACGACGAAACCCCTGACAAAAGAAAGCTGCTGCCTTCTACTACAAGAAACGCCCATGGAGTACTTCACGTGGAAATTGCGTGAGAATCTCCCGTCCACCTGGTACGAAATCAATGTCGACCTTGTCAACAACGTGGCGAGCAAGGAACTGCTTTAGGAGAACGGGGTAAGCAGCTTGTCCCGTTGTTCGAATACAGCCCAATGATGAATGAGAATGGTCCGGAAGCGCTTAGCAGGCATCTCTCGTAAAAGCAATCGTACACATGGCGCTGAAATTATCCCACGTCAAAGTACGTTTGGCATAAGCATGCCCAAGAAGCCAAACGTACCGGAGAGGCGGTGGCGCAGAAGGGGTGAGATGATGAGATGAACATTAGCAATGCCATTCATGCAAGGCCCAACAGCCAAATCAGAAGTCGATGTTGACTGCCCAGCAATCCGATGAGTTGGATGATCACCCGTCAGCACCAAAAGCCACATGGCAACTAGCTGCCTGCAAAATATTTTTAGCAACTAGTACCGGTTTATGGGTTGACGCCACACTGCAAACCCATCGTCACAAAAAACAGAAAAGAGACAATAGTTGTCAATAATTATTCTCATTGTCCGAAAACTCCAGCATAATTGTAGTAATTATCCTAAAAAATCTAGGTTAACAAGTTTCATTACACCCGATAATTAGTACAACGAGAGCTGTTGACTGCTGCCAGCATTTGATTTCTATCGCAAGCCATCATCTTGAATCTCCGTTCTCTCGGTGTTTAAAAATTCTCCGAACTCTGCTCTCGGATGAACCTTTCTCTGCTGCATTCTTACCGATCGCAAAACCCCACTTGCCGTCTTCATAGTGAGCCGCAATTGTTCGTCCCGTCGAAGGATCCAAAGGCATTGAACTTACCTTGGTATTGAAGGAATGGACCACCATCGATGGCCCGCCAACTACATTTTGTTCGCAGTGCATTTCGGCTGACAAGAATAGCCCATAGTTCAAGGCATCTTCCAGGGTTTATTGTGCGATTCCGTATCGAACTCTTGAAATGATTTGCTGAGGCAGATCCGATTCTTTCTGAAGTCTTTGTAGCACCAACAATCCTTTTCTATGCCGCGTCTTCCCCTGTTCAATATTCGACCAAGTCGATGGCGGGATGCCTGGAGACCACAGCTGAGCCGTGACGAAGTGCGAAGAGACCGGAGGAGCTCAAAGTTTGAGGCTGATGATTACATCGTACCTGCATGATACTGCGATTCGGATGGCTTGTGGAAGGGAGCGTATGCGCTTTGAAAGAAAGGCAATTGGTATTCGCGATACATGATCCCCATGCCTGCACCCCCCTGTCTTCTGCTTGTGTATGGAATATATTTGTGCTCTGCCATGACCTGTCTTCTGACTCGTCTCATCCTCTTGGTCCTCGTGTGACTCTTCGATATGGCGAGATGAGCAATAGGAGAATTCGGACTAGGCGCGAATAGGTAACACGTACTGTAAACGGTGGAGGAGGTGGGTGTAAGCAAGATGGCAAAATGTGGTAAGGGGGTGATGGACTCATGTGCTTCGCCACATCCTACCAAACTCGTGGACCACGGCTTTTGCTCTATTTGAGACCAACAAATCCTTTCCGGCGCCACCAATAGAGCCGCATATCTTTTGAGTCGTAAGGTTATGTTGGTAGGTGTGGCTTCTTGAGGTTGCAATGTGGGGTTGGAGTTGACACCCCTGAAGAAGTGGAGCAGGCTAGTGTGAGCGTGCCTACGACTCAAAAGAAGTCAACTTGCATTGTACACCTCCAAAGATTTATCGCTCAAATGATTTTATAATCACGTACTATTCTTCTACATCAAAGCAGATTCGTAATAACTCCTATTTGGCAAATTCTATCCCCTTCAGGCTAAGACTTCATTCCTTCCGTACACTCGCTTCAAAGACTACTTTTGTATCCAAAGTGGATCAAAAACCCCAAAGGCATTTCCCGCAAATGTTTACAGACGCCTGGAGAGGATACGGGCCCTATCCATTTTCAATTGCAGAATCCCCTACCCCTCGCATGCTGGAAAGGGGCAGAAGGTAGCATTCTAGCAACCAGGGTGTATCCGACCCGTTGCTTTCAATACTTCTTCAGCTCCTTCTCCCACGTATTTGCCGTTTAACAGCATCAACAAGATATCAAAGTAAGATATTCCAAAAGCTTCACCGGTCCAAGTGAAAATCTATTCTCCTCCTCCTCCCATCTGCTCGGCTCTCGGTCTTTCGGCTTTCGCACAATACTCTTTTCAGTTTCGAGAACGCCCAACAGAAGCCGCTGAATCCTACCAATCCCTTGATATCACATTTACCCAATAACAAGCGAACATACAGAAACCACACGATCATGTGGCTTTTTGGCGTCTTCGCTCACTTCAACAGTTGAATTGAGTTCCGATAATATATACCTCCTTATTCAGGTATACTAGCAGAAATGGTTACACACAACCTTTCTCCCGCTCATTTTACGAAGTGTACTCGGTGACTGCTTAGTTCCATCTCAAGCTTTGTTGAACAAAGCAGCTTTGCGTCCGTAAGACTTACTCGTGTCTCTTGTCCATCTGTTGGCTGTTTTCTCACTATATTCTCTTGGGAAGTTTAGAATAAGAGTAGGAGATATATGTACACATAATAACTCCGCATCCTCTCATAAACCTCCCATCTCTCATATTAATTCCCCTTCCGCTCATGCCATCTTTATTGAGCTATTGAGATAATATCATCTCTACTGCACTAGATATTCTAGTTGGAAATTTTCAAATGACCATTCAATACAACGAAGAGGAAAAAAGTCTTTCGAACATATGAAACTCCCTGCCCACCAAAACTTCTAACTATTAGCCACTTTTGTTACATCGTGCCTTTCTACGATTTGAATATTCAACACCGTTGAGAAACATTGAAATCTTTAACCCTTTTACATAATTTAATTAAACAAATAAACTTACGACGAATGATACTTTATATTCTTAAGTGAATCGAAATAAATAGATCTGGTGTTCATTTAACAAATTGAATTACTCTGAAGTTTTCAAGTAATTCTAGAAAACAAATGAAATTACGTGGAATAACATTGAAGTAAGTTTTCAGGCTTACATTAATTATTCAAGGAGACCTAGAACAATGAAACTACTATATATAGTGACTAAGCTTTGTCTCTAGAGAGCTAATTCCATCCTTTCTTAAATATAATTCGCGTCTACCCGGCGTTATAGAGCCAGCGTATTAAATAAGTAGAGTAGAGTAGAGTAGTTACTACTCTACTCTACTCACTACTACTCAAGTACTACTTAAGTAGTTTAGACCGATTCGGACCGATACTCGGGATGCTCGGGTCTAACGCCGGCCTAGTATCGGAACAATTTAGCGAGTTCCTCTATTATATAAACTTTTCTTCTACCTCCTGGTGAATACTGAAAGTAGTGCTATTACTTTATGCTTTTAGAAGTACTAGCGTATATAACTTAACATAAACAATATAAAAATTTCTGAAACTTAAGAGAATAGTTAATTATTCTCTAGTATATCTAGTTATATTTTTGTTATTTTTTTCTAATTAGTTATTATTATGTTTTTATATTGCGATTTTAGTAGAGCTATAAGTAATAGTGCTACTTTCCTTGTCTACTAAGAGTCTACTATATCTTTTAACCTATTTTATATATTATTACTATTTATAGACTACTCGAGTTGTATTTGAGTAGTTAAGAATAACTACTCTACTCTACTTAAGACTACTCGAGTAGTACTCGAGTAGTTGAGTAGTTTGTTAATACGCTGTATAGAACAATCCCAAACCCAATTTGAAATCAGTACCGAGAGATCTGATCATTATTTCTTCACAACTTCACCTGGAAAACTTCTAGGTCAAGAGAAAAATCACGAGCGATCAACGTAGAAGCCAATACCAAATCCATTAAATAAACCCACCAAATCCAAAACAAGCAACAAGGGTATCAAGAAAACACACTCCATTCAACCCTCTAAAATATCCAATTCAACACCTTCTTAACCTTCCCCAACTTTGTCTTCTCCCTCTCCTCCTCCTTCAAATCCACATCCGAAATAGTATGCACATCACTCTCCAAATCCATCTCCCCCAGCCCCACAATCTTCGTCTTCTTAAACACCTTCCACCCAACATACATCACAAACATAACCGCCAGTTCCAAATAATAACTCACAAAATCCACCGCCGCGAATTTCGGACTGAACGAGCTCCATCCTTGAACCAAGATAATGAAGATATTCAGAATAACACAGATCCATGGTCCCCAAGGATATGTCCAGTTCTTGAAGGGAAGAAGGTGTTCTTTCCCTTGGAGTTTTACTGCGGCCCGGAATCGTAGGGAGGTGATGCCTATTGAGACCCAAGCGATTTGATTCGAGACTCCAACGAGATTTTGGAGCCAAGTCCATAGTTGTCCTGCTCCGATGAATGAGGCTCCGAAGCAGAGACCCGCGATGAGACTAGTGGCTAGAACTGCGACCCAAGGAACTTTATTCCGGTTGAGTTTTGCAAAGACTTGTGGTGCGTGACGGTCGATTGAGAGCGAGTAGAGAAGACGGGTTCCAGCAAATAGGGCGTGGTTTCCGGCTGAGATGACGCTGGTGACGATTACTGCGTTGATGAAACTTCCTGCTGAGCGAGCGCCGGCGAGTTGGAAGACGAGTGTGAAAGGTGAGACGGCTGTAGTTTTCTTTGTTAGACCGGGGGTGTTGTATGGAATGTTGAGACCGATGAGGAGGACGGATAGGATGTAGAAGATTAAGATACGCCAGAAGACGTTCTTTACAACACGGGGAAGATTCTTGGTTGGGTTGGCGGTCTCTCCAGCGGTAATGGCGATGGATTCTGTACCACCGTCTTATTGGAGAATTAGCTGATTGCAGTTGTTTTTTCGGGTGGATAAAAACTTACATGCGAAAGCTGCGGTCACGAAAACGCTCGCAAAACCACCTATTCCACCTACAAACTAGATCAAAAGTTAGCAATTTCTTCTTGAAATAAAAATTTAAGTCCCCCAAAGTTCCATAGTAAGACACTCCAACACCTTCTATCTTATTGTGAGACTACTCTCGCACAATTCTAATATAGTTCCAGAGCATTTCAGCGAATCAAGAAACTAACTTTCTGATTCTTCTAAACCTTCTAAAACAATAATTGTAATTGTTCCAGACTGTTTCGAACCAATTAAAGAAAATGGTAGATGCCGGAGAGCAATACCCACTTCTCTTAGAATCAAGAGATATGCAACCCAGCAAACATGAGGATATAAGAAATACCGAGCTAAGACTTACAGGTGCATCACCAACATGCCAATTCTTTCCTCCAATGTATGTGTGATCCGTGTTGCCTCCACAGTTAACTGCAATTCCAAGTATGATGAAAATCTATATTATGTTAGACCCGTGTGATGTTTAGATTGCGTCAGGAAACTTACTGTAATAGTAATGACTTTTAGAAGACACAACCAATACTCAATCTGAGAATAAAAGTCAGCAAACAACCACATGAAGGAATTGGCGCCCTTACTTCTCCATAAGCCCGAACAGTGACGATATTTGCAAAAATCAAGACCACCCAGAATATCAGACTTAAGGCCCAACCAGGCATATTAGTATCCCAATATGAGAACACCAACTGAAGTGCAACCAAATCAGCCGCCGTGCTCACAGCGTCATTAAACCAATAATTCCACGTCAAAGCAAACCCAAAAGCATCATCAACATATCTTCCGGCAAAAGTACAGAAAGACCCAGCAATTGGTACGAATGCAGCCATTTCTCCGAGAGCTAGCATGGTCAACAATACTATGCCTCCAACAATTAGATATGCGATGAGCATGGAAGCTGGACCACCAGTCGCAAGAGATTTTCCCGTTCCAAGGAAAAGTCCGGTACCGATTGTACCACCGATAGCAATCATCTGGACTTGACGTGCTGAGAGCTTTCGAGCTAGCTTGTCGGCGAGAATTGGATGTTCGCCATCGTGAACGTACGAGGCGTCTGGGGAGGAATTTCCCTCTATGTCTTTGGTGTCTGGGTGATATGTACCACCAACAATATGGACGTTATTGTTATCCGACAAGCGTGACATGATGAAGGCTATTCAGGACTCTGAGGGGATTGAGGTGCGGTAAGATGAGGATATATTATCGTTTCGTCATGTGTCGGCTAAATAATTTGAGTGATGCTCATCGAAGCACGAAAATTCGATGCGAGGCTCAACGGTAGTGGAATTGCATGAAAGAGATCAAAAGGAAGGTCGAAACATGAGCTGCATGGGGAAGAGAGAGAATGTAAGATGGACTATTCCTGCCTGCCTGTATGTATAGCAAATTTGTTAAGCTATTACGAGATGTATATTGCGTGCTCGAGAAGCACCATGAGAACCCGAGAGCACTTGCCTAATGTGGAGACCAAGACTGACGTGCGAGTGTTGGATTGTCACCTGATCACTGTGCCGCTTGAGATGGACCCTGAATGGAGGATCGAAGCGGCCTCGTGGGAAACGTTGCATAGTGAATATTTATTGCAAGCTCTTCTTGTATTGAATTGTTGATTCTGAAATTTTGCGTTGGCAAATTACTCACAGAAAATTCGTTTCACGTTCACGCCGTTTTTTGGAGGGGGATCCCCGCAAAAAACGGTTCGGCGCTACCGAGCGTTTGGTGCCGCTTTCCGTTTCGGGAAATAAGCCGTTTGAATACGAGGCTTGGAAAAGCTGACGGGAATCACCCATCTTACCTTTCAGCAGCAAGGAAAAAAAACACGAAAACATACGACAGCAGGTATTCGCTGGTGGTCACCCACCTAACTACTAATCTGCCGATCTGAGGCTTATGTATGGCAGAGCGGACGGGATGCCTAATTTTCCCTGCTCTAACTTATATATAAGATTATATATACTCTTTCTTATAAAGTATCTCTTAGAGTAGTCTATATTTAGAACTAGAAGATTATAGTAAAGCTATAAGAGTATATAATTAGATTATTTATAAGAAGAGAAGAGTTTTCTAAGTAGAAAGACTATTTAACTAAATCTATAATATAAGTTCTAATCTCTAAAGAATAACTAAACTTATTTACTAAATATAAATCTTTATATAAGGTCTCTCTTTCTACTAAACGTATATACTTTCTCTTAGCTCCTAGAAAGCTTATAATCGTTTGTTCTTAGTAGGCTTAAGCTTAGTAGAGAATCTACTCTTAAATATATAAATAGAAGTACTACTACTAATAATATTAACTAAAGGTTTCTAGGTATTCTTATTCTCGTTATATCTTTACTAATAGATAAAGTACTTAAACAAAGGAGAAGTGATATATCAGGATAGCCTTAAATTAGAGGCGGGATCGGAAAGGCTCATATGGGAAGGCTAGGATAACAAAAGAGGCGGGGAAAGTAAAATACGGAAGAATGAAATCCCAATCAAACATCAATAGTCCCTTGAGCTAGACCATCCAAATCAACGGCCCCAACTGTATTCTGGATCTGCGCACACTCACTAACTAGGTTTCCGAAATACTTCTTCGCAACTTCGCTCTCTGTGCGGATTTTGCTGTTCTCGTCGCGTTTGGAGCCTAATTGCTCCATAGAGCGTTGGAGACTAATTTGGAGATTATTGGCTGGGTATCGAAGGACTTTGCGGACTGAAGATGAGATACGATTAGAGTTAGCGTGGACGTAGTCGATAGCTTGGAGTTGGGTAGTGATTTTGGCGGAGAGGCGTCGGGGGAGGGACTGGGGGATTCGGGAGAGGATATATGCTGTGGCTGCGATTGCTAGGGCGTGTTAGTACGAGTGAGTCACAACGGAGGGACGGTGGGACTTACTAGTGGCAAGGACCCCTGGGATGATGAGTCTGCGTAGATTGTTGTTGCCGACAATCTTCATAGCTCCTAGAGCACCATCAATCCACCTGAATCCACCAACCGCATGTCCTCCAACTACTGTCGCAATGGTCATAACCATGCCGGCGCCTGCTACTTTCTCCTGTCGTTGTAAGATGGTAGGCCAATCGAAGAAGTCCCACAACTCAGTCTCGACCTTAATCTGTCTAGCAAGAATATCTCGTTTCCGTCTAAACATGACATCGCTTCTAAAGCTCAAGTCAGTGTATTCATCACCAAGGTGAAGAAGCCCTAGTTGCTTGATTGAGTTTACGCCCTCAACCGTTTTCTTTCGTGCAAACTCTTCACAGGTCGTGACTGATTCAGAGATTTGGGAGAGCATGGCCTCTTTCAAATTATCCGCATATTGAAAAGACATAAGCAGACCGGGATATGGTACATAAATGTCATCCATAGCAGCATTTGACATAGCAGAAGTGAGAGTAGACCGTGTGTGGTCGTAGACTCCCTTGCAGGTTGTCTCGATAGTTGCATCGATATTGTCACTAACATCTGCTTTTGCTTTCTGACGTGCTTCAAATACTGGCTCTAGATCTGCAAGCTCCTTTGACACTCGATCAAGTTCCGATTGAATAACCTCTAGGTTTACTGAGGCCAGTGCGTATATGTCGCTGAGGACATTGAGAAGGTAGGTTTTTGCCGGTGCCAATTTGGAATGGGCTCTCTTTCCTATCACGAAACGTCGAAGTGATTGTTCAAGTTGTTCAAAATCTTGTATCTTTTCCTTGTCCTTCCCCTTAGGATCTGAAGGGTCGAAATCTGGCCCGTCTCCGCCACTGACACTAGCACTCCCACTACCGCCCCAAGCATCCCCGCGGGGTGGCGAAAGTCCCGAAGAGAGGATAGCATTACTCGATACAAAATGTACGAGATTATTAGACTCTTTGAGGGTTCGGGGACTTAGGCCATAAAGTTGCTCTAATATCGTGGTTTGACAACGTTCCTTATCCCTAACTAGATCATAGCCGTTGACCACCATGAAGATATGCGCCTTTTCTGCTGCTGCTGCCCATATGAATTCTTTTGCTGTCTGTGTAAAAT
Source organism: Hymenoscyphus sp. LP001 (assembly GCA_037952655.1). NCBI lineage: Eukaryota > Fungi > Ascomycota > Leotiomycetes > Helotiales > Helotiaceae > Hymenoscyphus > Hymenoscyphus sp. LP001. The sequence continues at coordinate 2,283 of JAPZOX010001453.1, read as the reverse complement.
GATTCGCGGCGGAAACAACAAAGACCACAACATCAATCTCCTCCTGTCTAGCAAAAACAGCTGTGGTCTGCGTGGTATCGGAATTCAGACCAGGCGCATCAATAATCGAGATATCAACGACTCCGTTATTTAGTAAAGATTGGTCGTTTGTGCGAACATCTATAATGTAGACTTTGCATTGGGTATAGGTCCGGTTGTCTGTGACCATCTTCTCTAGATCCACTAGCCTGAAGATATCGTACGTACTCTCGTCGTATCGATTATATACGACTTCCTTATGAACAGCATGCACCTCCTCGATACCTCCGTTCTCACTTGCATCTAATACTTCGCAGAAGATGCTTGTGCATGGTTGTTGGTCTTCGGGTAGAATCTTTCGTCGCAAGAGTGCATTACAGAACGTTGATTTTCCCGTATTCAAGTCTCCAGTGACCAAGACCTTGCTTGAGGAGTCCTCTATTCTTTCTCGGAGCGAAAGTAGATGCTTAATGGTTGAACTGATCTTGCTGTCCAACAAAGACGCTATTGACCCCTTCTCCAACGAATGTACGAGTTCCGTTTGATGCAGAGCTCCCAATTTCAAGTCCAGTTTCAATATCGAGAATTCATGGGCAATTTGGGGTGTAATCAATCTAGGTTCTGCCAGCACCCTTGACTGTTCTGTTCTGTTCGATTCCCCTTCAGTGCTGCTTTCCCCAATAGATATCTGCGATTGTGGCATTTGTCCTGGCCGAGATGCCGAATCAATCATCGATGCCCCCGAGAATGTGGTTTGAGTATGTGCTAGCCTAGGTCGTGGATTCAGTCTCGTAGGCAAGTGCGTTGATGCCGCTTCAACACGTTGAACTGAAGGATATGTAGCCGGCAATGAAGCGTTCTTCTGTTGTAAGGATTTGAGAGTTTCGACGACGCGGTTGACAGATCGCGCCAGAGATGCTCGGTGTTTATTGTACGATAACTGGTAGGTTGCACTAGCTTGTAACTTCCTCTCATTGTCCGCAGCTTCGTTGATTTCGTGCCTGGGCACAGGCACATGAGCCGGTGTTGGCATATCTCTAGTCAGATCATCAGTATCCAGGAGAGCTTGCAGTCGTGCAGCACCCTCAGAGATTGATCCTGATCCGACAGTAACGTAATGAGGTCGACCGGACTGCTGGCGAGGATGTGTACCGAATTCTTCATCATACTTTAAAGGCACCCCTTTTCCCTTCCCGGTATGATATTCCTGACTCATTACAAATCTGTTGATAATATGATATGATATAACCTCTGGGAACGCCGACTTTTGAAGACACGGAAAGTTTTACGGATCGCAAGGGAGGCCGCGCTAGTGAAATCAGTTGGTGCTAGGCTGAATCAGTGCTGAAGCTGGTAAGTTGGGAAGTTGGGAAGTTGGTGGTAAGGCTAAATGGCCTAAAGCATCAGATCACGGATCAGTCTTGGCACTCTAACCGACGTCCCCAGTCAGTGCACGTCCCTGGCAAAAGCCCGCTCTTATCTATTTCATCCCACCACCTAAAAAGTTAAATAAAACAACAACCACATATTAGATTTATATGTAATTTAGATTATAAGTTAATAAAAGGTAGTTAATCAGATAATAAGTATAAAAAACTATCTACGTGTATAAAGTAGTAGCCTAATCTACTGTTCTAACCTAGTTTTCTATACTAGAGAGCTAACTACTTAAGCTAGACGTAGAACCTTAAGAATAAGTATATAACTTAGCCTTTTTAGCTCTTTCAGACTCTTTTAAGCTCCTTTCTTAACTTGGGATATATATAAAGCAGCCTCTTTAGATAGAGCTTATATACTCTTCTTCTATTTTAAAACTTTAGAAGTTATAATAGCTAGTATTACAAATCACGTTATACGTAGTAAGTAGTCTAGACAGCGCTCTGATAGGACAAGGCACGATATCTAGGAATTAGAAGGTAATATAGAAGAGAATCAGTAATACAAAGGTATTTAGGTATTCTAGGATCTTACTATTAGATAACTATTAGAAGTTATATAATAGATCTTATTAGATCCTATAAGGAATCTATAGAGATCTAGGGATCTATACCTATAAAGGGATCCAGATAGTACGATGGGTTTTATATAAGACTAGCACGTCTACTATTAGATAGGAGTGTTACGGACCTGGCCACCGCCGAGCACGTGACTCGCGTACGGCTGCTCGCCGGCGTCCGCAAAGCCTGCTATTCCTGGCCTGGCCTAGAACCATTCCTGCCTAGGCTAGGAACTGTTCCTATAAACGGATCGACATTCCTAGAACTT
>JAPZOX010001451.1:0-11708 GCA_037952655.1 Hymenoscyphus sp. LP001 | reverse complement strand
GCTTATATCTCCTCTTATACTCTATAAACTTTATAAGACAAAAATAGATAATTTTATATCTATCTTAATTTTTATAAAGTCTTAGTATAGCTTATTAACCTTATAAGGGTAGTGAAATATTTTTTAAGAAAAGGGGTTATTTTAAGAATTATTTATCTTTTAGTTTACTTTTATTATACTTACTTTAAATTAATAAATTATATAGAAGAGAGATAATTAGATATAGCGCTTCTTTCTAGCTAGGCCTCGTCTCTTTTAGAGTACTTTTATTTTCTGTCTTCTAAAGAAAAGAGGGAGAAAGCCTTAATAAAAAAAAAGCTTAGATTATAAAAAAAGTGGGCAAATTCAAGCTTAACTCGCAACTCACTGTAATTGCAATACATTATCTTTACAGTGTTCTTTCTTTACACCAAGTACGGATTTGAGCAATTGTAAGCTTGTTGCTCTATTTTATCCCATTGCTTTGAGTTTTTGTCATCAATTCGAAGAATGCCACAGTAAGTGGACACGAGTCGCGCGCTGATAATTGACTGTTTCTTCACAAGCAAAAGAAAAGTTAGTCTCGCTTAAGCTTGACGATGGGTTTTATTAGTACCTCAACAAATTCCTGTCTAAATATTTTGCACGAGCGGAAGTTGCAAGCTTATTAGTTAATTTACGACGTCACCAACGGCGGTTATTGTTCTTCCCATGCAGCACTTTCAATGGCCTCAATGGCCTCAATGGCCCCCGGAATAAAAATCTTGCTGGGTACTAGCCCACAAGCGTTCGCTCGGTTGCGTTCGCCCTAGTCTTATATGGGCAGGAAGGAACCAGGTGCCGGCACCTGTCGTTCCTTCCATTTCCCTCCAACTTCCAACCTTTTATCTTCAAAACTTTTGAAATACTTTTCTCCATCCAATCAATAATATTTTGTACTCTGTCCTGCTTTTCTTCGGTGCTCAATCAGCCATAGCCTTTCATCATCCATCTTTTTCCATTTTCAACATACTTCTAGGCCGACTTTCTTACAAAACGCCCCGGATATAAGTTCAGAAACCAACAGAATGCTTCTGAAAGTCATTCTCAGTCATGGAACCTTCACCACCGGTCTGTTCCTCAACGCAGCGACCATGAAAAACAATCTCACGCCCCATAGCATCTGCAGGGACTCCACGATAAACATTACGAATCCCGAGAATTACAAGAAGTCCGATGTGTCAAACCAATATCAACTCTTTCTCGACTCGGCTGACTCGAAAGAGTTTGAGAACGAGGGAGAGGCTGCATATTCTGCGAGAAAACTTGGGTCAATGAATTTTAAATGCGGCAATTTCGAATCGGGGGGCCGTCATTGAAGAGAACCCGGATTGGAATAGAGAAAGAGTTTTGTTCCATACGAGATGGCAGCTCTTTGTGGTACTGAAATTTGATGAGTTTGCACAAGTCACTACATCACTGATGGGTACCTAATTCCCGTGGTGTTTTGTGTAAATGATTAATTTTATTCAACCCAAATCCCCTGCTATTCAGGACAACTTGACCGACTGGGTCATCAAATTTGCACAAGACTTTTCCCCAGGAACTGACTGGGAAGGAGGAAAAATTTGCCAGCAGATCAAGGATCAGGTAAACGAAGTCTTCAATTTCGTTCAAGGTTTAATTGATGTCGCTAAGGTCATTGCAGATACTCTGACTATAGGAGTGTTTGAGGCCGAAGAATAATCATCAGACAGCAAAAGAAAGCCCTGAAAACAACAACAAAAGAAACAGGCCAAAGATTTGCGCTAATAAAGCCTCTGATGACTTCCCAGCAAAAGCACACAATCTCGAAACAACTGATAACGTCGTTCTTACCTGTTTTTGGAACAGAGGATGACCTGAAAAGGTTGCAAACCTGGATCCAGTCTATTTTAGATGTGGATGCCACAATCAACGAGAACGCATGGAGAGAAGGGACGCCTGATAATCCATATTTCGCTGTCAAGTACTTGGTGGGTAGCGATATTAGTTGTTAAAGTTTTGGCGTAGGTCGTTTGGATGAGACACTTAAACATACGGCTATGGTGATGCCATGGGTCCAGGCTATCTCCTTGGGGGAGCGTACCAAGATTATCGAACGAGAAAAAGTGGTCCTGGATAATAGAAATATCACCAACTCGCCATTCTAAATGACAAGGACAAAATGATAGAAGTGCGAACATGTTTTGAATGGCTCAAACCTTGTTTTTAAATTTTGGGACCGAGTACTCGCTAAGTCTCGCTAAGTCCGTGATACGGAAGAGATATTAATGTGAAGTAAACAGAACTAAAGAGATCCACCACGCAAATTCATACTAAGATGACAGTAGAAGTAGATTTCAGAAGAATTAAATTTTAGAATCTGGGATACAATATTTGAACGCCAAGTTAAAGCTAAGAGATATACAATTTAGGGAGGGTATAAGTATGTTCGCTAATGCTGCAGAAATATTCTCGCATGACATGTAAAAAAGCCAGAGATGCCTGTTTTCTCCTCTAGCTGACTGGAGTCGGGAACAACATCTCGCGCTCTGCATCGTCTATCATGTCTGATGGAGGTCTTTCAGAACCAGTCGAATTGGTAACGTTTTTGTCAGCCCCCGTGGTTACTACTACTACAGGTTGCAACATTTGCGTGAGACCTGGATCGGTTGCATTAGGATTGATGCCCTTGTTGAATTGCTTGCACATTTCCTTATACCCGAGGGTGCTGACGACTTCATCGGTGATTGTGAAATTCTGCGCGCAGAGTATAACGTTGGCATCATACTTCGATTTGCCGTTAAGTTCCAGTTTCACACTGTTGCATAGCTCGTGTGGACCGTCTTTGTCTTTGCCGGCGTTTATTCCATAATTGCAGCGTGCGTAAAGGTCTTCCGCAGGAGTCAACTTCTTCCTTGTAATTTGCTATAGTATGTGTGAGAAGATCACAATCGCACGAAGACAGCAGAGCTTACCTCAGAGCAGACACGAGCTATGTCTTTGTAGTCCCCGTCCGTTCTGGTGGTCGAGTTGGGCTGCAGGTGCAGCAGTCCTAAAAAGGTTTCTGTATAATCCGAATCCCAGTGTTCCCCACACATACATGGAAAGGCTTGGTCTCTCTCAGGGGCGTCATTGGGGTTACCGATGCCGCCGGCGTAGTCTGTGACGTTGACGTAATGACTACGGCAGATTGCAAACTCGATGCCAGTTGGCATCGAGTTAATGACCACGTCGACACTATTTGCCTTGGTTGACTTCTCTCCAAACCTGTCGTCCATATACTTTTGATAGCTTTCTTGAATGCCGTCGTGATAACTGCCAAAGTCGTCTTTGAATTCTTTTGCCCCCCAGAAATCCACCTCCCTATTCCAATTGGACTGTGCCGTTTGACTTTGCACCGCGCAAACTTCATTTGAATTTGGGGGGCAGAATCGGAATTCATGTTTTGGCCTGCCAACACCGCAGAGATAATCTATTCTCGCCTGATCCGTGGACATTTCGCATTTAACGTAAGTGTGCGCGTTTCTCATACAGAAGCCCATGAGTTGTAGCCCGTAAGCTCTAGTGTATACTCTAAACAGAAGTAATTAGGTTCATTCTCGTCCTTCCGTACAGGGATTAAGATTGCATACTTCTCAAATTCATTGCTCTCGTGGAACATTTCGCGTAGCTTTTGCCACGCGACGGACTCGTTTGACAGTAGTTCTAGCAGAACAGAACCGTCGCCTTGAAAGGCTCTCTCTGAAAGATCTGCGAAGGAGCTACGCAGCGCCCCGAAGGAGTTTTTAATCCACTCCGTTATAACTTCTTCGCGTTTTGAAGCCTCCCATTTGTCGCGTCCCGCCCCATACCTCTGGCAACCCAACCAGCTATCACCCTTGAGAATAGCCAAAGGAAAAGCCGGGTTCCATGGGGTCCCATCCCGCTTCTCCGCGTCCGGATTGAGCGATAACTTCGATTCGGTCATGTCCAGGAAAACCTGTTTGATCTCAGTAACACTCATCGAGATGCCGCTTCCCAAAATGCTCCACGCAAAATCTCTGCCGCCGGAGTTTGCAGGTTTGACGGCATCCTTTGCAGTCTTTTGCGCCTTCGTAATCGTTGTTCCAAGCTTTTCCAAAGATTTAGCAACATCAGCTGTGGCCTGGGCCGCGCCTCCGCTAAAGGCACTAAGCCCTGCCTGGATCGCGCTCAATATCGCCTGGATCATCGAAAATATCATCTCAATCTTTTTTTTGAGTGCTTTGCAGGCAGTCTCGGAGTTTTCGTCGACCTGCGGAAAATAGACTCTGGCATATTTTTGAGCCACTGCCGTGGTACTCACTTGGACTGCAAGGACGCCTTCCTGCACATGCCAAAAAGTTTTTGCTATGTCCTCCATGCGTAGTGCTACCAAGTACCGCCAACGAGTTTGTGCCCTGCCGTGTTCCAGGGAAACCGTGTCATTTTTGTTGATTATGTACTTGGCTACATCCTCGCAGTTTGGGCTTTCTCGGCATCCACCATCAAAGATGCCACAATGAAAATTTGGTCTGCCGAAGGCCGCGTGTCCAAAGTAGGAAGCAGCTCCTTTGTCCTCGAATTCCTTTGCGTCGTTCTCTTTTGAATCGTCTATGAAAACCTTGAAAACGTCTTGATAGTTCCCGGAGACGTATGCTACCTCGCTATAATCCATTGAAGGGTCTTCGCATATTTTGAATGCTTTGGTATCAATTGGGAGGTTTCGCCATTCGGGGCTCACGGCAGCAGCCAAGGCCTGACAAACAAAGCAAGTGAAGAGGGGAGCGGCTGCTGGGACGAAGCTGAGACGCATGATTTCGGAAGAAAAGAGGGATGCAGAGAAGGCAGTGGCGATGTCTTGTAAGGAGTATGACGATGTGAGGACCGAGTAAAGGTGAAGGGGCCTCAAAAAGTGAGGATTGAGGGGACTTCGAGAATGAAAGAAATATGAAGAGGAAGGTGTGGATAAACGAAAGTGAAGAGAGTCCTTGATATGAGATGTGAGTAGGAAAGACGAGGTTGGGGATAATATACCCCTATGCAACTGATGTTGAGATCATCAAATTTTTAAATTACGCTTCTATCTCAATAGTTTATCACTCATTGAGGATCTAAGAAGACAAGTTAACGTGATACAATGAATGTATTCAGTCTAAGAATTGGAAGTAATCCAAAACTGTGCTATAAGCATTGCCTGCCAACTCCATGGGAAGGAAGGGTCATAGTTTAGGGCGATCGTTCCCCATTCACGACAAAACGGAACTGCTTTCCTCGTCTTACAAGCATAGAACAAGACTCGAAATCGGTGGTTGGTGGTTGAGAAATGCCATGATCGCGAAAAGAAATCCATGAATCAATCAACAAGAGCGTCGAACCCCCCGCAAATTGCCCCACACAAGTCAACACCCACTTGAGTCTTGACGCTTACCATACGCCCCAGGAAGTAAGCTTAGCCCTTCCATAGTACTTGCTGAACTATTTTAGCGTCGAGGTTCGCTGAAAAAAAATGTGCACTTCAAAAAATGGCCCGTGTTGACACCAAAAAGCTTGGCAGCAATCCCGTTGATAGCCGCGACCTAACCGAAGTTGCTCCTTTCCCTATGACGGAGGTGATTCATGTGCATTTAGACTTCAAAACTTGAGCTTTGGACCAAGAAATTAGTAAAATTTAATCTCGAAGAAGTAACCCAATGGAAGTGCTAATATCACGTGCGTACATGTGACCTATGTTTTAGTTTTTATTTAGGAATGGATGAGCGAGACGAATCCTCTCATTAACGTGGCTTCCTCTATTAAAATGGTTTCTTAGGGCAAAACGTTTCTGATTATAATGCTAGTTGCTACATTAGGTAAGGTATTTCGAGGGGGAAGGGGCTGGACCCGGCGATGCCGCGAGACTTGCAAACATACTACTAGTTGAGGTATCCATTTCGTCTTAGTGCAGTACTTTGCTTACACTAAATAATGTTCCGCTTCCTTAGTTCAACTTCAATTAGGCTTATCTCGAGACAAGGCCATTAAACGATGAAGTAACTTGATATTTTAGTACGTTGCGGTTAGGTCATGATTATTTTAATCACGGGTGTTGCATCTATCAGATTACTATCCTGAAAAAAATGATAATTGTATGTTGTTACTAGTGTACCAAGATCGACTACTTTCAATCACCAACACTTGACCACGATCACCTCAATTCGCAAAAGACTAATAAATTACAATTCCAAGTACAGCAAAACAAAAGCTAATAGCAAGTCTCAAATCCCAACAATACAATTCCCAATGAAAATTCCCATCAAGATCCACATCAAAACCCTCACCAAAATCTATCAAAATCATCACAAATACTTATTCCGTCAACTCATTTCCTACTTAAGCCGAACCACAAACAATAGTCTTCCAAGAAGGCTCAGGTCACAGTCGCGAGATTCGAGAAGGGGAATCAGTCCACATAAACCACACCACATCCCAAGAACACAATTCCAATATTGACATGTACCACACACGAGAGCCTACCAAGGTAGACTCAGGTAGCAATCGCGAGATTCGAGAAGGGGAATCGGTCCAAATAAACCACAAACTAGGGTACCAAAAAATGAATAGAAATCCAAAGCCTTTTTTTCTTCCATGTTTTCGTTCCTTCTTTTTTTCGATTTTTTGAATCCTCACACCTTATCATTGGTGAGAAATTCTTTCCCTGCTCTTTGCTGGGGATATACCCAATTTCGAGTGCAAAAATCATACAATTTGTATGTCCATCGAAGATCATACCAAGGACATATTCGTCCCAAGGGTCTCTTGGATGATAGTCCATGCCAGGAGCACGACCCAGTCCAAATTCCTATAATATCACAATCTTTTCGTTTATCGCTGACAATCTCAAGGACACGGTAATCCCAAAAACACAAAAGGGAACTCGGACGAGCCCCATGAAGGAGGTATAGCTAGGTCCAAGTTCTCGTAGTACCAAACAAGTGTTTATTCTTTCCCAGGCAAAACACTAAACAAACACTAAACAAAAACCATTCGAATGTCTTGGTAGGCAATAATCAAGATCTCATATACGAGAACCACAACAGCCTCCGAGGATGATGACACAATCCCGGAAGAAGAAGCCCACAGAAATAAACCAAGTAGAAGGCACTGAGCAAAGGAGAGTTCGCGGATGCGTTCCGAACACAACTCTTTGACATGTTGATCTACAAGGTAGATCTAACACGCAAGGCCACCTTGCTGCCCATCACCTCCTGGGGGATCCGGTGGTCGCTCGAAAATAAATCCGTTAGGGCTCTTCCTGCCCTTGATCTTGAGCTTTTTTCTCGTGGGGAATTTCGATTCCTCGCCTTCGGCAACTGGACTCTCCTCATCCCTCTTTCTCTTGCCTCCCAACAGGCTCGGTGCTCGCTCGAAATGAGCTTCCTTGGGACTCGTCTTGCCCTTGATCTTGATCTTCTTGATCTTTCTCTCGGGAAAGTGTGATTCCTCATCCTGGGAATTCAAAACCTCCTCGTCGTCCCTCTTTCTCTTGGAAGAAGTCGTAACTGGGGGCTGGGACAACGGAGGTAGGTGTTGGGGCGGCACTGAATGTACAGCCTTTCCGTAGTTCAAAGTAATCATCTTCGATTTACGGGAGGGCTCTGACCCTTCTTCTCTAGTTGAGCCGACAACAATAAAGGGCTGGAGAATCTCGTTTTGTGGAACCTTAAGCCTGATCTTCTTCGGCTTTGCTGGTTCAGGTGCCTCGTCTTCGTTCTCTTTCTCAGAATCTGGCACTTCCTCTTGGCCTCGCTTTCTCTTCAGTGGAGTGGCTGAGGGCTTCGTTTCAAGAGAACGAGTCGCTGGTCCGTTGTTCATGTTAACATTGCCTTTCCCTTTTCCTCTTCGGCTTCTACGAAGCGGAGTTGCAGGCGGGTTGCTGATCTCACCAAGAGGAGTTGAAGGAGCTACAGGAGGTTGAGGAGCGGCGGGTTCTTTCTGTGAACCATGAGTAACAGATGGAATACCTCCACGAGCACGTCCACTGGTGCGAGGTGCTGGTGGGTTATTGTTTTCTGGAGGAGGTGTTGCGCTTCCGGCCGTGGTCGTGCGGTTACCGTTTCTATTTCCCCCCCGGCCACCACGCCCATTGCCTCGCCGACCCCCACGAGGTCGAGTCGCTGGACGAGATGCAGGTTGAGCTTCCGGGGGGCTGTTGAGTTCAGGTTCCTGATGTGGTGCAAGGACAGCAGCCAAATCACTGCTATTCTTGTCGTACTCAGATTGTGCCATCGCAGCCTTGATTCTCTCAAAATCATCCAGTATCCAAGCTTGAGCCTTTGGCACAGCTCTTGGAGCTATTGTAGGCACAGGATTGGGTTCTTCTTTTGCCTGTTTGGTGGCATTTCTTGCTGATCGTTGGGGTGCTTCAACTTGAGAAGCCTCGAGAGGAATTTCCAAGTTCTCTTCTGGAGGTGATGCTGGCGAAACTGTGGGCTCTGCATTCTCGCCCACTGCAGAGCCTCCATTCTCCTCCGCAGGAGACTCTCCGTCCTCATCCACAGGAGACTCGACATCTGCATCGACTGGTGCTGTTGCTGGTGCAGGAGCGTTCAACACAGGTCTTGCTCTTGCCGTGTGGTCATCGTCGTCCTCAATAAAGTCACGATGCTTGTATCCACCGACGACACCAAAAATCTCACCCTCCATTAGATTCTCGTTAAATCCTGGGTTGATCATTTTGTGAACCTTAGCCAACTCGCGCACTCTCTCTCTCTCGTCAATTCCAACTCTGGCCATCAAACTCTCCTCTTGTGCCTCCTTCAGGATTTTCTTTCCCTCGACCGCTCTCATGTAACTCTCGATATCTGGGCGTGGCGCTAAACTGAGAAGATTTTTTCTCTTCGAGGTGACTGCTGGAGGAGGGGATTCGGTTCTGTCCGGATGGTACCCGGGTTCCTCCTCGAATTTCCTTTGCTTTTCCTCGTCCTCCTTGTCATACGCTGCGAGCATGGCTCTGCATTCATTTTCCTTTTCCTCCAGAGGGTTGGCCTTCATTTTTTTGGTAGGCATCTTCAACTCGTGCTTCTTTTTTCCGTCCTTGAGGTAGACTTTGGTTTCGAATGCTGTCTTAATGCCAGGCTCGTCGAAGGTTTCGGGGACGATATCGTGTCTGAATGGAATGTTGTGCTCCACAGTTGTGGCTTGGAGATGAGGGGAGGCTGTCTCTTCGAAATCCCTCAAGGTAGGATCAGCCGGGAACACTGGCTCTAGTATGTCTTCTCAGACATCGGAGTCCTCGACGACGATGGCATTATCCTTCAGAAATTTATCTAAGTAGAAACCGTTCGCTGCCTTCTCATCTCTGATGCGGTTGACCTCTGGGGTGCTTGCTTCAACGCTTGGTTGGGGGAGGCTGTTCATCAAAGCAAGACCCTTTTGGAATCCCTCACTGGCAAAAAGGGCTGCCTTTTGCTTCTCTGGGATGGGGTAAGTGCCCTGTCGCGGGACTGCGGTTCTCCTTATTCGTGGCGCCATGGCGGTTGACAAGAAAGACTGATATCCGGTAGCTGTGAATAGTTGTGATAAACAATGGAGCGGAGCGATGCTTCTCAGAAGTTAGTTCCAATCCAACAAGAGGAATAAACAGGTGTGATAGACTACGTACAGGAACTGGGTAATTCACGAAAGAGATTGAGGAAGTTCAACTGGCTGAATAGCGAACGTGTTGCTGAAAGATCGTAGAAGGCGATCGTAATCCTGCACACCCAAATCAGTACCCAAACCCCTCTGGAACATCTCCAATGGACCCAAGTGATGCACCTACAAGTAATGTAACGAGCGTTATGATGATAATCAAAGAAACGAGCGCGTTTTGCATGAAAGTTACTCTGACGGGCGAAGTTGTTTGAGAGAGGAAGGAGCAGGCCTGACGAAGTCCTGGGGTGCTCTTTTAAAGACCAGCATAAGGCGCCCGCCTCACAGCGCGTTCCCAGAACATAATTCACATCAAAATTGACATTGTTTCTGTGTAGGCTGACGCGCTATCTTGGTGCTGCAGCAACCATCTTTTTGGGATTCACTGATCGTATGCTGAGAGGTATTGCTACTTTGGCTTGAACGACTGCCAGACCAGCAGCATTAGGGGAGTGAGTCATAATGATCAATAATACTGCTAAGAGTATATACAATGGCATTATTGAGGTGAAACGGAGTTTGTGGTTATAAGCAAGGGAGGTGTTAGGTGGAATAAGTTTCAGCGAGAGAGTCTTCATAGGGATAAATACATTAAATACAACGGTTGGAATATCTATTAGATATATATTTCTAGGAGAAACATAATTTGAAGATGTTTTTTGAAGCTTCTATTCCTTTTGGGTAGTCTGTGAATTATGTAACCTCTCAAACACAAAAGATCCCTCCACAAGCAAGCGCTTTATCCAAGTCCCACAAGGAAGCCCCAACACGTGAGCTCATTCACAGAAGTCACGAGAGTACGTTTTGCCCAAACTCTACCCACACAGCCTTACCTTGTGCTTTCAGCAAATAGCATTTCGCTACGTCCTTGTTTTCAAATTCCAGAAGTCATCCTCCTAAACAAACTATATCTCACCATGCTGTTGTGCTTGCGTTCCTCTATCATAGATCACCTTTTTCAGAAACTTGTAAATTATTCCACTCTAACAAACAAATTTTTATCAAATATTTGGTTTCCCTCCTTTAGAAGGTGACCATCTGTTTCATCTTTTCCGTCGTTGAGGGTTCTCAACCAGGTCACAAAGGCAAGGAGATGAATTGTTAAAGTTTGATATATTCTAAAGGCCTTCTAAAGGCCTTATAGTCTAAGACTTACTATAGCAAAATACGCCTAACTTGAAGCTACCTCCATTTCTCTATAACTCAAGCTTGATATATTAAAATAGATACCCAAAAGAAAGAAACCTAGAAAGAATTATAGGTTTTGAGGAAACTAAAATCTCCAATCTACCAAGTGTTGTTTAAGCCGACTATGTATACTCAAAAATGGCGCTAGTACCACAGTATATTCGCAAGTAGTCATGTGAATCTCAGCGTGAGAAATGATTAGATTAGATTAGATTAACGGCTATTAATCTAATCCAATCAATGATTTTTAGGTGTTAATCATTAATCAGATTAATATAACGTGGTTTATCAGGACCCCGATCAATTTTCCCGAAATCCTACCCTCTAACTTTAACACGCGTTTTTTTAACCTTCTACCATGTCTATTATTACTAAAGAATCAAAAGTCATTCTAGCTATTAAGGCAATTCGAACATCTAAAAAGCTAAGTCGACGGAAAGCTGCAAAGATCTACAGAATACCTTATTCTACACTCAACGATAGAATAAACGGCTACCTTCCTCTAGCCGACCGTCGACTAGCAAACCTTAAATTGTCTAAGGTAGAAGAAGAAGTGATTGTTTAGAATATACTTAATATGGATTCTAGAGGGTTTACACCTCGGCTAGCTAGTATAGAAGATATAGCTAATTTCATCCTTAAGTTACGGGGAGGAAAACGCGTCAGTAAGCTCTAGGCTTATCGATTTATACAACGATAACCAGGGTTAAAGACGCGTTTTAATCGCGTTTACGACTTCTAAAGGGCCTTATACAAAGATCCTAACCTAATTAGCGCGTGGTTCCGACTTATACAAAATATAAGAGCGAAATACAGCGTTTTAGATTACGATTTCTATAACTTCGACGAAATAGGCTTTATAATAGATG
>JAPZOX010001450.1:0-11731 GCA_037952655.1 Hymenoscyphus sp. LP001 | reverse complement strand
CCGATAGTACTTAACCTATTAGAGCGCCGCCTAGTCTTTACTTATTATATACTTACACGTGATTCGTAATACTATTACTTTAACTATATCGAGGTACTCTCTATTCTAGAGACAACCGGTTTAATATAACTAAGTAAAAGAAAGAGTCTCTTCTTTAGACTACTTAATAGAGAATAAGTATATATAGTTGTCTTTGAAAAATATATCTAGTAAATATTAAATACTTTCGTATAGAAATTTTCGAATGAATTTCAGTCTATTCTCTTCTATAATATCTAGGAGAAGATTAAATAATTCCACTTAACTATTATTAATCGTAACTACGTAAATAACGCTATAGTTGTTAGTACTAAATAATAAAGTCTTTAGATTACTTACTAGGTAGTATACTAGAGAGTCTTATTTATATATTTTCTTTAAATTATAGTCTTAAACCTAAGTCTAGCTATCTCTATAATACGAACTAACTAATTCTATTTTCTATCTCTATTCTTAGAATCTAAAGCTAAGAAGAAGAATTCTAAATCCTTATACGATTTATCTTTAATCGTTCTATCTTCTATATTCTAAGATATATAGTAGATCTCGAAGTTTTAGTAGCGTATAAGAGAGTTAGACGTTACTTTATTATCGAGCTAGAAGTAAAACTCCTTACTCTTTAATACCTCGGATAAAGTAAACCGATATTTTATATTCTAAAGTAAAGGACTTATATCTGTTCTAGCTAACTCTTTTATTAAAGTTAAAAGCTATAAATTGTTTTATTAATCGTAGATATATTAGATAATTACTAAATTTATAACTAGTATCAAAGGTAATAAGTCTTTTCTTATAGAATAATTATAGTAATAATTAATACTTAGTAACGGTTAGCTTTTATACTTAGTTATATAAAGAAAAGAAGCTATATATATAGTTTATTCAGTTCTAAAAAGAGCTATTCTTATAGAGTTTAATAGTAAAGGTCTTTTTATAAAAGATATATCTCAAATCCGAAGATATATTACTATTGTTAATATAGAGCTCTTTATAATACTCGAAGAAGTGATTTACTTAGAATACTCTATTAGGAATTATAAATTAAAGAGTGTATTTAGAGAACTCGTAAGAGATCTAATTAGAGTCTAATTATAAAGATATTCTTATAATAGGCTAAGACGTTATAATTATAGTTCTAAGAGTATAGAGATATAAGAAATAAAGTCTACTAAGGTATATAGTTCGAATCTTCTTATTTTATTAAGTTTACTCTTAGACGCCGCGATAGAGCTAAGCGATAAGCTGAAATATATATATTTCTTTTAGTACTTCTCTACTTCTATTATTCCTCTTTCTAATAAGCTATATAAAAGATTAGGTATTCTATAGCTTTTTAGCGCTTAGTAGACTATTTTCTATTACGATCTAGTATTATCGAGTTAGACTTATATACTAGATTTAAAGTCTACTAGCTAGATACTTATATACTATAACAAAAGGAGGTAGAGGTTATATAGTATATTAATAATAGTAAGTAATCTTTTCTTATCGCTCTACCTAAGATAGTATAATTACTATTTCGTCGTTTTCCAGCTATATAGCGGCGTTTATAGTAAGTATAATATTACAAGTATATATAGTTTTAGGTAAGCCGGTATATACTATATCTATTATATATAATATAGACCTTATCGTAGTATATAACTATAATACAAGTAATACTTTTGTCGAACCGGATATGTCTCGCGTAGAGACCGCTGTTCTATAGCTTTTCTCGCGGGATTTGAGAATCTCTATTACTAATAAACTCTATTAGATAGTATAGTACTATGTTATCTACTCTATAAGAATACTTAAATTATATTACCTCGTTTGATTTAGCGCTCTATCTATAGAAATAAGTATAATATTACTAGGTATATCGTATATTATACTATAAAGTTTAATAGATAAGATATATAAGATTATATATATTATATAGTTCCTATAATTAAATCTACAAACCTGTAGTTATAGATAGCTATTAAAATAAACTATGT
Organism: Hymenoscyphus sp. LP001; assembly: GCA_037952655.1. Classification (NCBI taxonomy): domain Eukaryota; kingdom Fungi; phylum Ascomycota; class Leotiomycetes; order Helotiales; family Helotiaceae; genus Hymenoscyphus; species Hymenoscyphus sp. LP001. The sequence goes on along the minus strand of JAPZOX010001450.1, from coordinate 9,713 downwards.
CGTTTAATCTAGGAATTCTTCTACTATGTCTCTATTTATATATCCTCTTTACTATTACAGCGTCTCTAGTTATAAAAAGGATTATAGAACAACTGCTGTCTTTTTATATATTCTATAATATAGTACTTTATTACTCGTTAACTACTACTCTCTCTAGATATAATATCGCTTATGCTTTCCTTTATACTAAGCTTCTAACTAATAATATTAAATAGGTAAGAAAAAGATTTCCTAAGTTTTAAATAGATATATACTAAGATGAAATCTATATAGCTTCTAATACTCTCTATAGTTATCGTATAGATTATACTAGCGCGTCGGGTATTTATTTAGCTTATACTCTAGTTCACCGGTTTTAGACTAGAGTTGCTAATATTACTTTATATTATAGATAGTAATACCTTTAACGCCTTAGGAAGTTCTAGCTACGGAAGCTTAGAGCTCTAGACGAGCGTGTTTTGTCTATTACTCTTCGTATTTATTAGTACTTATTACTTATTATATATATAGTATATCGAAGACGTAGGTGAAATCTAAGAAACTACACCGTTATTAGAAGATCTAGAGACTAATTATTATATAACTTTATAAATCCTACTAGGCTATAAGAGTAAGTTATAGTCGAGAAGATTCGTACGCTACCTCGCTTATATATAGTCTAAATCGATCGAGCTTTAATTTACCTTTCTTTTACAGATCTTACTACTTTGCTTCTAACGTAGTACTAACTTATATCTTTCTTACTTAATATCTGTTTTTCTAGAGTATATTTTCTAGTTAAACAGCGACTAAAAGTCTACTAAGGTCGCTGTTTTATAAGCACTCTATATCTATTTCTTCTTTAGAGTTTTAGCGACAGGTTTTAATATACTTCAAAAGTTACTATAGAGCTGAATTATCTAATCTTGTCCTCGTTACTTAGCGAGGACCGCTCTCTATTATTTCCTAATATAAGACGAGGAATAGAATTAGTACTATAGTATAAGTGAAAAGTTATCAGCTGTAGAGAAGACTCGTATAGTAGATAAAGTTATAATAGAGGTAATCTTTAATATTCTATCTACTATCGTAGACCTTATACTCGCTATATAGTTCGCTATAAACCGCTTTGGAATTTAGTATATAGTTAAGATAGTACTAACTAGACTCTGTTTAATAGGCTTTCTATTTTAGTTAGGTAGATATATAGTCTATCTTAAGAAGACGAGGTCGGAGGCTTAAGATTACACCGAGGATTTCAGGTATAACAGAGAGATTAGTAACTATATAGCTTAAAGAAACTGATTAAACTTACGATAGAGGTAACCTTACCAGCTTCTATTAAACTATTTAGATTCTATAGAAAGAAGCTAAAGCTACTACTGATTACGACATAGTTATATATAATAGATAAGATCTAGAGAATAACCTTATTAATTAGTCTTTAATATTAGAACTTATCTAGGAGGTTATCTTCTTACTAGAGCTATACTTTTTAATCTAATAAGCGGTTACTAGAGCTAATAATATTAAACTAGTTAATATATCAGTACTATATACTCTAGTAATATAGCTTTAGAAAAGACTAAGTACCTTAGAAAACGCTTTTCGCCGTACGCTTAGATACTAGGTTATTAGTTACCGGATATTTAATCAAATTAGAGAAGAAAAAACCACGGCTAACTTACTAGATACTACTAAACTTCTCTCGTATAAAGGAAATATTAAGTTTAAGAACGTCGAATTCGCTTATAAGACTAAATCCGTGCTAAGAAACGTGTTATTTAACTATAGACCTAGGGAGACAACTGTATTTATAGAGAAGTTAGACACTAGAAAGTCTATTATCTAGAATCTTATATTCTATAATTACCTCGCTTAAAATAGTAATATTTTTATTAATAGATAGAATATACGAAAGTTGACGTAGAAGTTACTACGCTATTATATTAGAGTCGTTCTATAGAATCTAATACTTCTTAACTATATAATTATTAAGAATCTAAGATTTGTAAATAAAGATATTATAGACGACGAGATAAAAGATATCTCTTAAAGTCTAGGCTTCTATAATATATTTTAAGAAGTAGGATATAAGACTAATATAGAATATTTAGAATCGCGCTTAAGTAGAGAACAGAGAATAATAGTAGCTATTACTAGGATTATTATTAGAGGCTCTAAGATAGTATTATTAGACGAGGCTATAGAACTATTTAACTATATAACAGAGAAGATTTTCTACTAAGCTATTAATATAATCAAGTTCTCGAAGATAGTTATAATAATTATATACGTAAGTAATCTATCTAGAATCTTTAAAGAGCTAACTTGGTTTAAAAGCTACTAAGAGTCGACTATTAGACGTGCTAGTAGAGTCTTCTAGCTTTATAATAGAAACTTATATAGTATTAGTACTTATAGTAAATTAATTATAGAAAACAAAGACTACGCTTTATTCTAGAAGTGTAATAGTTATTACCGTTGAATATAAAAAGTTTAGTTTAGTAGTACTTGTTTTCTATTACTATAGTATTCTAACTAGTATATATATTATAAATACCTTTAATTAGCCGCTGCCTCGCCTATGCTATTATCGCTATCGCTAACTATGCTTTTGTTTTATATATCGTAGTAGAAATTATTAGTACTATCGTATATACTCTATTAGTATCCGACGGCTACTCCTCTTTATAAGCTTAAGAGCCTACTCTAATAAACAGATATAATATACTATGTTCGCTATCGTTGGTTTCCGTTTAATACTATCGGAATATACTAGTCTGTCTCTTTTATAAGTTGAAAAGGCGGTGAGTAGTAGCTAATAGAAGAGATAACTATGTCGGAACTTGCTATTAATATAAGGCCGTCTTTAGAGCTATATCTTTTAAGACCTTAACGTATTTTTACTCTAATACTAACGACGGCTATATTAATAGAGATTCTTAAGTCTAGCTTATAAGGTCTCTAAGTAAGTCTTAAGCGATATAATAATTATATAAGCGTGATAGAACAAAATCAGCTAAGTTAGGCCGCTTCTAAGAAGGATAAGTAGAGGAGAAGAAGGTAAGAAAGAATTCCTATAAGTAACTTTAATTCTTAACTAGAATAAATAGTTATAGATACTATAGACCTCGTTAGTACAACGCTTAATATACTATAGCTAGTAATATATATCCGCTCTATAGATTTATTATTAGACTATATCTTAGAGTTAAAAGAATACTATAACTACTATTATTAGAATTCTATATAGGTACGAGGTTAGCTAATATATAATTTAGAGGTTAATCGAACGACTAACCTCTCTACTACTATTAATAAAGTTAATATATTTCTACTCTTTTATATATTATAGTAATAGATCTAAGCTAAGCTTAGCTTAACTACTCTATATACGATTTATCGTATATAATTATTATCGAAGATATACGCTCTTATAGAGAACCTTAGAATACTTCAAGTCTAGATAAGAAGTAAGTAACCGGATTAATTTTAAAGTAACTATTATAATTTATTCTTATAGTTGATAATTTATATAGGCGAACTCGGAAATAACGTAATAATACCTCGGTATAAAAATTTATCCGGTGTATATAAGCTAGCTAGTCTATAGCGTCTATCTTTTAGAATCTATAGTTTCAACGTTACTTAGAAAGATATAATAATAGAGTCTGTTAAAACGTATAATTCTTACTTATAAGCGATAGAGCTACCTCTACGTGTTATTAATAAGCTACCTCTAGCTACTGCCTAGAGAAATCATAATAGCTACGATTCTATATAAGAGAACGACTTTACTTATAAGACAGAGCGCGATCTCTTCTTAGACTTCGAAAATCCTATTATAGACTAGTATAGCGTCGTCGATAGAACTATAGACTTAGATTCGACAATAGGTGTTTTCTAGTATAACTAGATACCCTAGTCGCTCTAGTTATATATAGCTATAATAGGCTCGTTTAACCTCTCTACTAGTATACCCGATGTCGTCTCTATTATATAGTTCCTAGACTAGCTAATAAACCTCTATTTCTACTTAAATAAGCCTCTGTCTCTTAGCTACTAATAGTTTATTAACCCTAGCTTATATTCGGAGACGAGTATAATAGAAAGCCGGCTAAACCTACTACTATCGTTAGTCGATTAATACTAGAGTACTCTCTAGCTTATTAGTAATCCTGAAATTCTTAATTTAAACTCTAACTTAAACTTCTTTAATAATAATAGCTCTACTACCTATTTCGAGCTTTATACTCTACTAGAAAGATTAGCGGAATCTTATAGTTCTAATACTACTACGAGTATATCCCGCAGCTCTAAGTTATATAAACAGCGTTAGAATTCTAGAGATTCTAAACTATTAATAGTTATAGAAAAACGAAGAGAATCGACTATCGCTCTTGTTTTAAGATATATTCGGTATATAGCTTATAAAACCTCGAGAATTACTATATGTTTTTTATTATCTTTTAAAGTAAGTTATAATAGTCTACTAATTAGCTCTTAGTATATAGAACTACCTGATTATAAACGATATAAATTAAAGTATATCTCTAGTTATATATATACTATAATTAATCTTTCGAATATTCTAAACTTTAATAAATGTTTATACGTCTCTATATCTATCTGTCTCTATCTAATAATTATATAAGGCTAGAAAAAGAGTATAAACTAAAACGTGTCTATCTCTCTACTTATTATCTACGTAAGGTTAAAGTCGCTTTCCTCTAGTATTATATTAACAGTTCTAAACTAAAAGTAGAATACTACTATTTTAAACCTAATCTAATAGAGCTAAGCTAGACAACGATCTATTAGAAAGAGGAGCGTTAGAAAGAAGTCTAAATAACAGCTATTAGTTTAACTAAGCTGAAATACGACCTAGAGCTATATATTAAGTAGATAGTCGATATAATTTTAGATAAGGCTTATAACAGACTATACTATATTATTAAATTCTTTTAAGATATTTAGAAATTTCGTAAAGTAAGTAATCGAAGCTATAGATTCGTAGCTTAGTTATCTAACGTATACGAAGTCTCTAGTTATATCTCTTTCTCTAAAGTTGTTTACTATTATAAGGTTACTAAAGAAGAGATAGTTTATATTAGAGTCTAGGATATACTTAAAGAAGATCTTAGGAAACTCTATACTTTATACTAAAAAATCACTATAGTATACTAAGATACTAGTACCTAGTATAGTATAAAGATAATTAGATCGTATACTTAAGTTACTCGTAGTAAAATAGGAGTCTATAGTTTATAAGAGTTAGTAGAGGATTATAGAGAAGCGAGAGAAATAAGAATAGCTTAAGATATTCTTTATAGAGTTTCTTATTATATATATTCTAAAGTAAGATACTTAAAGATTGAAAATTTATTATAAGAAATAGAATACGATTAGTTTACTCTAAATAGATACGTACTATTACTAATATCTATAGATAAATAGCTAGAAGTATTCTATAGAACTGAGAATTCTAGTCGAAAAAGCTATCTATTTCTATAATATCTTTCTTATATATTTTTTCCGTAGTATATTAGAGATAAAGTATCCGCTACGGCTTAAATAGCTACTAGAAGATATAAAACGTCTAGCTAAGGGAAATAAGAATATAATTAAGATAGTAGAGAGCTTTTAAGAGTATAGAATATATTTAAGTAAGTTAAATCGTAATCGTCTAGCTTCTAGTCTAATAAATTAACAGAGGTAGAAAACTTAATTAGTCGAAGATCTTATAATATATATAAGCCGGGATACGATAATAGTTTAGATTTTATATAGAGTTCGAGTCTTTTTAACGAAACTAGCTATATAATTCAGATAAAAGACTATCTTAGAATATTTAATTAATAGATTTATTATTTTATCTCTCTAATATTAGATTCTACTGATTTAATATCCTTATATACTATAGGCTATTTTTTGTTCTTCTTCTTATAAAAACCTTACGACGCTTTTTCGATCGTCTAGAATAATTCGATTTCGAGGACGAAGGAAGGAAATCTAATCCGCCTAATTAGGTCTTAACCTAGATAATACGAAAATATTATTATAATATTTTCCAGCCGCGTATACTTTTAATCGTAATCTCTTAGACTTGTTATATACTAGAAAGAATTATAAAGAAGAACTATCGTAGGCCTAATAAATTTGATTAGTATATATTAAACTAGTCTATATTTAGAAAGGTCGGTTCCGACTACTTATAACTCTAATATAGTTATAAACTAGATAGTAATATCAAACCTAGAACGTAATCTTACTATAGAGAAAGTGAATCCTCTAATCGTTTTATAGACTATTAAGTATACTAAGTATATAAAGCTAAGCTACTATGTCTATAGAGTACTATAATCTTCGTAGTCGGCGATAGAATATATATTTCGATATACTCTTATCGGTCTTATTATTTCACTAGTTTATATATAGATAACTTTATATAAACCGATTACTCTAATATAACTTAGAAAGATAGAATCGATCGTAATAAATTACTAATTATAGCTCTAATCTACGATATAACTGATTTCAGGCCGTAGGATAGCGTGTAGTAGAGTAAGTTCTCTATACTCTACTATAGAGGTTAAGTGCTTATACGTACGTAGAAAAACATCTTAATTTAGATTATTTAGCTTATAACCTATCTATAGAAGCTGCGAAGGACTTTAAAGGCTACTAGTTAGAATACTAGAATAGTAAGACCTTAGAAGCACGACTAGCTTAAGAAATATATATATTTAAATACTTAATTATATTAGACGAAGACGGGACTACTATTAGAGACGTTTACTAATTATAAATATCTTCTCTAGAACTGCGGAGATAGTTGGAATTCTTAGATTCTTCTAAGAGAGAAATAAAAGACCTATAGAATAAGTCTACTTTTAAGTTATCTTACTAGAAAGATCTCGAAGGAAACATACGCCTCTTAGACGAGGTTATTAATACTAAATTAGCGATATCTTCTCTTTTATATATTCGAATACTTAGGGATATATTAACTATTAAACGTAAGAGCTAGATCAAGCGCGGCATAGACGCGGCGTATATAGAAAGTAATACTAGTCACTTATAGAGAGTTGCTATAATCTGTCTATTGTTTTTTCTAAAGATATACGTTGTTCTCTATTTATTTAATATCTCTAATCTATATAAGACGAGGCTGTTATATATACTATATTAGGCTTGATCTATAATCTCGAGGAGATTATAATAGGAGATGTTATCTCTTTAGAAGATATAGAAAAAGGTAAAACTCTACTTACGAAGATATACTCGTTGCTAATATTATTATTAGTAGACAAATGTTGTTATAAGTAGTTTAGACAGAGATACCTTATCTACGTATCTTATATAAATATAATATAGCTGTACTTTATAGAATTTAAGGCTCGCGACTCCGACGTAGCTCGGATAACCTACGAAGTAGATAGCCTAGAATGTTAAATCTAAGCAGTTATATATATCTTAAGATATCTATAGTTTAAGAAACTTTTTAAATTTTTAAAGTCTCTACCGAAAGTAGTATACTTCTAGAGTTTAACTAATCTTCTCTTAAAGAAAGAAAACTTATTATAGAAGAAACAGTTATAAATAACGATTATATTCGTAATTAGTACTTGTTATTAAAGTTTACTCTCTCTTCTATACTAACTTTACTAGGCGGTTCTAGCGTAGGTAAAGATACCTAGTATATCAAGCTTATAAAGATACTTAACTTCTGTTATATTTCTACTAGTAACTTACTTCGTAGAGAGATTAAACGATATAGCTCTTAGTACTCTAATTTTATTTAAAAGAGTATAGATATAGGGTTTACTATTCCTATAAAACTTATAATCAGTCTTCTAACTACGGTAGTAAAAGGTCTTAAGTAGCTTATTAATAGATTTCTAAGAAGTTTCGATTAGCTTATAATATTTAAGTAATAGGTAATCTTCGCTATCTTTAATAAAGACTTTCTACTAAATCTTTTAAGGTCTCTCGACGCTATTTAACTCTTTCCCTAGATTGCCTAGAGAACGTGCCGGAGGACGTGTTTAAGGGAATACTTAGAGCTCGCCTTAGGAAAAGGGTAATATTATTATTAAGATTAGATAACAAAGAAGGTGTTATTAGAAAGAGATTAGGGTTATACCGTAACGAGAAGTCTCTACGAATACACCTTTAAGGAAAAGGGCTATTTAAGTTCGAGAAGGTTGGTTTAAAGTGATGCTTTGATTTTACATTAGCTAACTCTCTATAGATCGACAGCACTGGATCCGAGGAAGAAGTGTATACCCTTGCGAAAGAGGGGATTGAGCGTCTGCAAAGAGCGATGTAACAATCAGGGCGTTGTAGACGCAGGAAGCACGTTTGGACTGATCTAAATCAGGAGAAGATTTCATTTCTACGTATTATTGCGAATATTAGGCTCTAGAAATTGCTAATGACATCATTCTATACCGGAGCATAGAAGCTCGAAGCTTGGTTTTGCTGCATTTCTGTCCTCGGGATAAGCAAGTCTCGAGGTGCTAGTCTGTTGATAGAGGATGAGCAGGTCGGTCACCTTAGATATGTGATTTCTATTTCGTGAGGAACAGCTACGGTTCCGGAGTTCTAGTGAAGCTGCGGAATTGCATCCTTCCCGTGCCCGCAGTAGTGTGATAAACGCGCTTTAACACAATCAATTCAAATTAAAACATCATTCTTAACGTCCGTCCCTGAGTGGCGAAAAAACCATCGTGCCGAAAAAAATGATAGGTACTTTGACTTTGGGCATCTCAAATTCTACACACTTATCAATATCTTTTACATTGCAGCATAAATCGTATTCTACAGCTGCTCCTGAACACCCCAGACCGCTCCTTAAAGAAATTTATATTTGCATTGCCACCCACCGCCCTGGTTTGTAGAGGGCATGCTTTTATTGCGAAACAGACTTCGTCTACTGCAGCTCCACCACTTAGCTCTTACTATTCCCAAAACATATAAAGGGATTGTACGGAAGGGGGTGGATAGTGGGTCTCGCCCACTCCCTTGTTTTCTGTTACGGAGTTGGAGGAACTTGTAACAACACACACAGCTGATGGAATTGATTGATTGATTGATTTATTCATACTCAGTTCCAGCCGCCCGCCGTAGGGCGGCTATGCCGGAGTGGTCCAGTTTCGGCGCAGCTGCCGAAGTACGCTTACCGCATTTGGCAAGCGTACTTCACTTCATCACTATACAGTGACCAGCAGCCTCCTCCACTGGACGGTCTGGCTTCTATCTACAACTATATATATAGTATAAAAGAAGTGCTTTGCTTGATCTTTTTAGAGTATATTAGGTTCCTTAGCTGCCGCTTCTACTAGCTATCTTATGTTCTTATATCTTCAGTCTCTCTCTAGCGTTCTGCTTCGTCTTTCTATACTGTACTATAACTCCTAAATTGCCTAAGGAGTTGTGTCTGTTCTATAAATCTTATTACCTTTATAGCTGTTTTTAACTTATTTAAGATTACCTTTAGGTCTAACTACCTTCTCTCTCTAAATTCCCTTAGTTGTAGGTCTTTAAATTTTCGATATCTTAATATAATATGTCTTATAGTTTGTTATCCCTCTCTATATTTATATCCTAGATTATTATATCTAGGTATATTTCTCTTTTAGAAGAAATCTTTTAATCTAATCTTTTCTATACGTATCTAGATTAGTAGAGAGCTTTACTACTTCTTTAGTCTCTAGTAGAGACGTAGG
>JAPZOX010001449.1:0-11747 GCA_037952655.1 Hymenoscyphus sp. LP001 | reverse complement strand
CGCGATCTAGACTCCGCCTGACGTTAAATAGTAATAAATAAATAAATAAATAAAACCTAATAATATACTTTGATTTATGATTATTATAAAATTAGTTAGTATACTTCTTTGTCTTATTCTTTCAAGTTATTTTAGATAATAAACTAAACTTACAAGTTTAATTATCATTCATTGGTTTATGTAAATTACTATAGAGTTATTTCTTCACTGTACTAAGTTAGTAAAATAAGGAAATCCAGATCTTTCTATATACTAATTCATAAGTATCTACTTGTAAGTTCTATGTTTCATTTCGATTGTCTAAGGTAGGGCGTCCTGTATACACCAAAGGCCAAAAACGACTAAATCGCAAATCGCAAAGTGTCACTTTTAATAGGTAGGAAACAGAATGTTTTTAATGTTAAATTCTTTCTCTCTCTCTCTGGTCTACAGCTCTAAAGCTATCGACAAGTGGGTTCTTTTACAGCAGGCTAATTAGAGAGTAAGGATAGTAGGCATCACGTGTATAGCGAGTACGATAAGTGGCAGTGCGTAGCTTATTACGAGCCAGCGTACCTACTATCGTATCCTCACTGTCGTATTGTATTGTATTCTCACTGTCGTATTATATCGCTTTCTTACTATCGATAAATAAGAGATTTCTAAAAGGGAAAGAAGGGAAAGAAGGAGGGGTATGTTTGCTTAAACTCCCCTTACCCACGCTGGGAAAAACTTTCCCCCGGGCCCCTGAAATGCTTGCTCGCCCTCCACTCTTCTTCTCCTCCCTCTTTCCTTCTTTCTTATTAATTATTACTTAAGAGAAAGAGAGAGATAGGAGCTGGAAAGAGTAAGAGAGTAGAGCTAGAAGAAGACAAGGGATAATTTATAATTTATAATATGCCTTAAGAAGGGAGTTCCACCCTAGCTGTACTATAAATACTTGACTTTTGCGATTTGCGATTTAGTCGTTTTTGGCCTTTGGTGCATTTGGGATGCCGTATAAGGTATTTTAGCGAGGAATTAAAGACATAAGAGAATGAATTTTGCATTTTTCATTAATATCTTTAGTAACTCGATTAATCTCAATCCATTTCTCTAGTCCTATAAGAAAACACATTTAATTGAATAGTAATTATTTCAAAATCTCTAAAAACTTCACTTTTTCTTTTAACTGATTGTCTCTCTATCTAACGAATTTATAATTTTTATTAAACGTTCTTCTCTTATTTCCGAAATCGAACGTTGAAACTCTATTTGAAAGTTTTCATCCGATCATTAAAGAGAATGTCGAGGAATCTTGTTGAACTTTAGATCTTCTACCGGAGGTTCTTTGGTATCGAACGTTGTATTTTCTTTTGAATAGTTTCTTCCGATTGCCAAAAAAGATATTAAGCAATCTTGTCAAACTTTAAATCTTCTATCGAATGTTAACATTTGTTTAGCTCTAAAACCTTCGCGCAGTTTTATTGAGCGTCAGATCTCTTGTTACAGCGTCTCAATTCGCTACTTTTACTAATAACCAAATCGCATATCGTAATAAAGCCTGAATATCAATTCTACCCTTGCTCTCAAGTGAATCTAACAGCTTATCGACTAGTGCCTATCGAATCACCAGAGAATACTCATGTTTGGGTTTTGTTGCATGTCGCATTTTCTCAGACCTGGGTTCAGTATGATCCCAGCGCTCTGGGAGTTATTCCTAAGTAGGATATCTTGGGTTTTGTTGCATATTGTAGTTTTCTTCAAACCTGGTACTCAGGTGACTAAAAAGGGAAGAGGAGATTGAAGGCTGATAAAAAAGGTGCCCAGAGGAAAAGAGAAAATGGCTAAGAATACTTTGTAAGAAGCAGAGAAGCAAAGAAGCAAAGAATCAAAGAATCAGAGAATCAGAGAATCAGAGAATCAGAGAATACATGCATTATAAGTCTAATATGCGTGTATCTCGTATAAGCTCCTACTATTGTACAGGTGCGATGATACAGAAATACAAAGATTCGGCAATGTAACGATGGTATTTCTTCATTTTAATGGCAGAATTGAGCTGATCGAGTGATGATACTCAACGCAAACATAGCCTAATAGAGCTGTGAGTTACTAAGGCTGTAAAATTAGTTCTTTTACTTATTTGTCTCGCTTATTTCAGTTACCTTTTGTTATCAACTAAACTTACAAATTTCAAATCCTAGGGAACTAAACATTTTACTCTTTTTCATTTGAGTATATCACTATCTATTTGTTTTTAAACTTTCTAAGTTAGTAAAGAAGAATTTTCAAAGGTTAAAGTTACTTAGATATTATTAAAGAAATATATATTATTCATCTGATGTCTCCTGTGAATGTTCAACCTTTTAATAAACTCAGACCTCCTAAAGAACTCTATATCTTATAATGAACTTTATATGACTTATTGAAAAAATAGTTTATTTTCTGAAGTCTGCTCTCAGGACTGCCTATTCAAGCGAACGTTATCAAACGTTGTAGCTCTCAATAAACCTTGTCTATACCATTGAAATCTAGAGAATTCGTTTTCTGAAGCCCCCTCTCACGTTCTAGCGAATGTTAGATCTACAATTGAACGTTGCACCTTATCATAAACGTTGCGTATTTCGTTGAGAGTCGAAGAACCCAGTTTCTGAAGTATTCTCTGAAGTCTCTACATTCTAGCGAGTGTCAAATATTCTATTGAACGTCGTACTTAAATGAACGGTACACATTTCGTTGATAGCTAATGAATTTGTTCTCTGAAGACTGTCTCTTCTAACGGACTTTAAATCTCATAGCAAACGTTGCACCTTACCGTGAGGGTTGGGCGCAAGTTGAATACTTTATTGCCTACCACCTTATAACGCATTCCCAGGGTTAGGGTCAAGATATACAATCAGGAGTAAATTCAAGATCCTCTACTAAAGGAGTGGCTAGGTGTACTATATACAAGCCCCCAGGGTCATTACTTTGTTCTTCGGAATCGGATTCGAAGCTTAAGTCGTAACGTGGGGATTGTTCGGATTCGGATTCTTTGCTTGCCGAAAAGAATTATATGCTGTGGGAGTGAGGGGCGCGAAGTGGCTTTGTAACAGCACAGCGAACTAGAGTGAGTCGATGAAAGACGTTTACGAGTAGTGTAACTTCCGAGCCGGTAAGGAGAGGCGTCCTTTTTGCTTGCCGGAGGTTCAAAATCTTCTTCCTCTTCGAGATCCTCGAAAGCTGGGTTTGAAGTAAGAGGTTTTAATAGTGAGAGTCTGTTTTCTTTACACACAACAAAACCGGTTAGTTTGCAAAACCGGTTTACTCGTGAAGAAGGTCTAGAACGTTGATAAGAGGGCTTCTCTTACGGGATGTATAATGAGGTAGGTTTCTTCTCTTTCTCTTTCTACCCTACTACCGCGTTTTGTCTCCTATCCCAGAACCGCAGATTTGACTGCTTCTAAACATTATGTGAGACGAAATGAAAAGTGCTTGATTGGTATCAACAGGGGTTGCAGGAATTCCGTGCACAACCTCTAAATTTAGCAGAAAACACACCAAAAGTCACCCTCTTTGCAGCTTTATAACTTAGTAAATATATCGGGTAACATATCCAAACAACGATTGTAGACATAGAACTCTATAAGAAGAACACATTCCTAACCAACCACTTAGTAATAACTCCTAAGCTACGTATATAATCTTAAGAGCTAATATTTTACTAACAAAGTCTCTAAGAGATTATTATAGGACATACTTTAACTTACTCTAGCCTAATTAAAAACTAAGGAGGCTCAAGTATTAGGTCATATTACTCTTAATACTTAGTTTTATATAAATCCAATAGAGCGTTCTTCTATAATTAGGAAGAGAAGTTAGTAAAAATGTGGTGATTTTGGTGTGGCTTGGCAGATTCTGGCCTGTGCGCACGGAATTCCTGCACGCACTGTTGGTATCAGAAGAAGTAAGCTGATTTCTTTACTGCCTTCGTTGATCGCTCAATCATCAAATATCTCACTTAACCTCCTTGATCACTCTGAAAACCCACCAGTGTTGGCTAAATGTTATATGAGTAGCACCTGACCTGAATGGGATATCGCTTAGCAAATACAGAAGCAAGCTAGCTTTAGGATATATATAATCCAACCCCCTCTCGGACTTTGAAGAATTCGTTTGTTAAGCTCATATCCCAAGGTTGACTCAGGAATTAGGATCGAAATAAAGATGGAAAACATACAGCTCTTGTCTCTCGCAAAGCCCCTTTCAACCAGTCGATTGGAAACTTCCGACAGTTACTAAATAATCACGCCAACGCGGTGGAGGTCACGAGTGCAGCTATGGCAGAGCATATTGTGCAGCCTGGTATTATAGTTGGTGGGAGACTCGACGTTATAATCCTCACTGACTGGGTACTCCATCGCCCACAATAAGCTTTTCGATGAGATTCATTCATGGGTTCATAATAACTGCGGTAGACTCATTATGGGCTGTTTTTTCCACGAAGAGATATCCCCTGATGACTTCCACAGATGTATGTTGATGTGGCTTTACCGTGGACCTTAACGGATGTTTCACTTCCTCAGACGTGCTTTTTTAACCCCCACAATATTGTTTCGGGCTCATTGATTTTATGATACATACGATTTGCCCAAAACAATTCACTCTATCTTCAAGAACCAGTGCTGGACTTCATAGCCGAAGAACTCATAACGCCAATTGCATCCACGAAGGTCGAAACAGGGTGCTGGGCTGCCTAGCAAACTTGCCTGTGGAAGGAGCATTGTAAGCTATTGTATTTGGGATGTGTGGTCTGCAAAGGGCGCGGGGGGGGGATATCCAAGAAAAATGAGCCTGGTTAGCTGATTGTTAAAGCTTTCCTCTGTGGGAAAAAGAAAGAAAAATCACGGAAAGATGAGAGAGCATCAAAAGCCAGTTTTACAGAATGGAGACTCAAAACACTGTTAGACAATGGGAAAAGCAGAGAATAGATGTTATCTGGGATGGTACCACAACGCAGTAAACAATAAATTTAGGGAATGAGGAAGCCCAGTTGTAAACCTGAAAACAAGTAATTGAAGCAGCATGTTTCTAAACCTATTGCCAAATGTCTACAGTACCTTTTCAACAAAAATATCGAGAATACATTTCCCACGTCTCCTCTCACCTCCTGTTCGCCAAGCTGCTCTTTGGGTCGGGTCAGTACGTGGCCAGGTCGCCGGCCGGTCCAGATCCTGGCCAAGACTATCGAAGAAGGAGCAACTCATCCATCTTTCTCCCATTTGGAAATAGCTGACTTGCCTATCCAGAACATCATGGCAAAATAAATATTCCTCAGGTATAGAGCCAGAAAGACAAAAAAACGGACTGATCGCTAGTGATGGGATTCGAACCCATGCCCGCCAACGGAGCTACTTTCCGGATATTTATATAAAAGGATAGCGCTTTGGAGGCAGCCGCAGTAACCACTGTGCCAAATTAGCTTCACGATCAGTCCCAGGTTCTTATTCGTTGAGATCACAGTCCGTATTCGACTTCATCAGTTTGAATAGAGTAGTGTGTAGGTTCTGCTAGTATCGGGATCGGGGGATAGTCTGTTGTGGGTCTCGAGCATTGCAGAAAGTTGGAAGAAAGAGCGAAACAGTGTAGCGTCCAAGACCTGCGGTGCCTCATTATAGCATGAATTTTAATAAGGATGGGCCTTCAAAATTCTTCAGAATCTTCCGAAAAGGAAATGCATCCTATATCCAGCGCATGGAGAGTATAGTCTTCGCAAGGAACCCTCGAAGCGCGTATCTTTGCATTTCGCTCCGAAACATCGGGCAGAGGATCCAGCCCTAAGACTTTGAAGGAGTTCAGGATTCTAATAGCTTCTGGTGACGAAGCATACGGTCGCAGTCCGTAGTATGCCAGCATCAAAAGGGCCCGCAAGGTAAAGTTGGCGTCGTTTCCAGCGTTGTGACAATTTTCATCAGGGCACTGAAGCATTTGCAATAGTTTTCGAAGCCTGAAATTCATGCCCAAAACTTCCTTGGCGATGTAAGTTGTGTCGAGTTTAGCGATAATAGTGCCGATTTTTTCAAATATGATTCCGCGATATCGAAGAATAAGGAGATCGCAACGGAGACCGTGGCCGACCAGAACAATGTTGCGGTATTTTTTCGGATCACTGCTCCGTTCATCTGGGATGTGTAGAAGCTTGAGAATCGCTTCATTGACGGAGGTCTCACTCTCATCAACGTGTTCCGATGTCCCAAAGTAAAATTTCCTTGAGGTATGCACCAATCTCTTGTGTCCGCCTACAACGAAATGTAGTGTTTTTAAGGAGCCTGTTGGGTTTTCCGAAGTGAAGTGACGCGTGTCTAGCATGGAAACGCCTATTTGTGAGATCTTGCCGCATGAATCATACTGAATTCTTGAAAGACACTCCACGTCGAAAGAAACGAAAACCACATCCATGGGATTTCTGTTTAGACCGAGACCAAATATCGTTCGTAGTTGCTCCAACCCATTTCGAGGGAAGTCAATACCGGAAGCCATTTTTGGGAGGTAGCTTTTTTGTCTTTGGGGAAGTGAATGAGTTGAATGGAGGGAAATTGTAGAAGGATATGAAGTGTTTTATGGTATTTGGCTAGAAAGTTAAAGGTGAAGTGTGGAGTGAGGCTTGTTGTGAGCCGGACCCGGGACTAAGGTTGGTAGATAACTTTTCAAGTTATTTTCCAGCGTCATAATTGGTTCTGACCACAAGGGGCTTCCCCACTTTTAAAATGACAAAAAAAATTGATCAAGATGTGATCTTCGGTGCTGGAATATTTTATCATGCCTCTCAGCCGCCGCTGGTGTTGAGTTTCGTAGCGTAAAAGTGAAAGTAGAGGGATAGGGACGACCGATGCGTAACAGACTCCTTTCGTTTTTATCTTGTAGGGCACTTTGCATGTGAGTCACAAATCCCTACAGACGCGCTCAGGCTTTCTATCGGTTTCAGTTATCTCACATCCTAACCTTGGGGATAAAGTAAGAAAATGTTCATTAATTTACACAGTGACTGCTACGCTAAATTTGCAACCTCCTATACAACACACCGTACTTTTATTGAAGCTCAAAATTGGGGATACATTGGCTGATTGTAGTCGAACCCCAATTGATCCATACCCCCGTACGGATACGGGTCTATAATTTAGTTAGCTTACAAGAACAACTCGACGGGGAAGCAACTTACCCCAAAAGATAGAATCAAACAAATCCATCGGCGACATGTTTAATGTTTGGTCAACTAATTGCGGGGAAGGTGCACCCATGGGTGTCATCATCTGTTGGCTGTAGTCGATCCTATGCAAACAATTAGTTCTTATTGTCCATTGCTGTTGGTACGAGATAACCTACGGGGGAAGTCCATTATTTTGCATCGACGCCATGGCAATAGCGGCGTTTTGTTGCTGCTCAAATTGTGCTTGATCAACGGCTTGTGATGGAGCTTGATGTCCACTCAAGTGCCTTCCCTCAACAACTAGACCATCAGGTCTGGGATATCCATGATCGTAAATGTTCTTGAGAGCAGACAGAGCACGAGACAAAGGTCCACTCAATTCAATATCTTTTTCGGAAGTTTGATCCTTTGCTGCTGTTGCCGATAGAGCCGCTATCAAGTCACCTTGTAATTGTCGTACTTCTGGGTCCATTTTCGTTTCTCCAAGAATTCCGAGTAGAACAGCAGACGATAGACCGTGATACGTGAAAGCCCAAGAACGAGTTGGAATGACACTCAGTGAGTGCATCTTGAGATACATTCGAACCGTATCCGTCAGATTTTGCTTGCATTTTTCAGCCAGCAATACTTTTTGGGAATGGTCCATGCCGACAATATCTCCGCGACGAAGAGCTGGCCGACATAATACTGAGACAACAAAAGAGGTGTGTAATCGCACTGCGTAGAATTGCAACCAATCTTGTACCGTTTTGCAACATTCCTTTTGGCCTAATTGAGGTTGCACCTGCTTGCGGATATTCTCAACATCGAGGGAGTGAGCCATGATCTGATCGAAATCTGGAGGTATGGGGCTGTCGTTATTGACCCCCTCGAGAATTTTCGAGCACAGTTTATACATTGCTTCGGTATATGACCAACCATCCGTTGCAGCAGATGGCCCCAGTGGTATCTGACATCGGGTCATGGTTGCGATAGGAGATCGATCAAAAGATAGTGATAGAAGACTATCTTGCCAAACAATAGTCCACCTTCAGATATATTAGCAAAGTCAAAAAGTGAAGCTCATATCCTTACCAAAGTTTTCTCCTGGGCAAATCATCGACTGCTGATTGTGTTAAGCGGGTTGTTTCATTTGGCCCCCGATGCAGTCCCAATGCTTGGGCAAGTCTGCAAGTCAATCCTATCAAAGCCCACGATGCTTCTGCTTTCATATCGTTGGCCAAAACAAAACCAAGGATTAAAAGTGCTTGTAATGATTCCAATGATGGACGAATCAAGAAATTTGATAGCCTCAAGCAATGAAATGAAGTTTGCACTATGGTAGGGAGTTAGTGAGAAAGCCAACCGCAGAAAGTAAAACATGCGTACCGAAGCTTTGTGCTAGTGCTGTTCTTTTATGATAGGATAGATCCGTATAGTTTGTGGCCACCGCAAGGACAGCAAACAGGATGCCCAACCACGCAGAAGAAACACCCTTACTGCCATTGGCAGGATGTTTCGAAGTCGCACCTCGGTCCTCAAGATATATGCACAATTTGGACTCGAAATCATCCACATCTATCAAAAGACCCCAAAATGGTTGTACAATTTGCTTGTATATTTGGAAAGTTCTTGATTGAGGTCAGTGGATGCTCGGATTTTTGGAGGTCATTTCATATGGCTTCAACAGATTTCTACAAACTTACTTGAGCACATCTCGGTCTGAAGGTAGAGCAGCAGCAATATCTAGTCGGATTTTGTCCATATGGTCTTTAGACATGAATGGGTAAGGCGCCGTAGAGATTTGTAGTCCCAAAATAGGCATAATATCCTGTCTGATGACGTCTTTGTCACCCTGGCCAGGAGTTCTTGCTTCTTCACTCAGGAAGGCAGCAATACTGTTCTGACCAAGATATCTTGATTCATTGGGATCCTCATCATCTGAAAGCACATCAGTTTTTATTATTATTGAATGAACAGGACATCTCTGCCATTCAAGTACTATGAGGCTGTCTTATCACCCATTAAAGTAACTCCGCATTGTTTGGAGTAGCTTCCCCATTTCCCCATGGGCAACCCCGAATCTTCGCCGGATAAGGAAATGGGTGCGGGCCGGAAGAGATGACACGGGATTTGGGACTGACCGTTCGTTCTTGGCCAGCGATCTTCTTCTTTCCTTAAAGAGTTCTCACTTCCTGGGGATCTTGGTCTCTTGACACCGGCCACTGATTCCGAAGCGGGTTTTGTTGCAGTATTTTGCTTGGGATTGTAAGAGCAGAGCCCTGCGTGATCCCGTTTCACACAGTTCTCGCATGGGTGTTTATTGTCGCATTTTACCTT
Source organism: Hymenoscyphus sp. LP001 (assembly GCA_037952655.1). Taxonomy (NCBI): domain Eukaryota; kingdom Fungi; phylum Ascomycota; class Leotiomycetes; order Helotiales; family Helotiaceae; genus Hymenoscyphus; species Hymenoscyphus sp. LP001. Next base: position 2,281 of record JAPZOX010001449.1, on the reverse strand, counting down.
TCTCTGTCGACACGGCCAGCACGCCGTCCCTGGTTACACGGTCTCAGCTTGCAATTGATGGTGGTTGTGGGTTGAATTGGTGCCGGAAACAGGTGGTACAGAATGTGAAATGTGATGGGAATGAGGTGGAATGGCCGAGCTTACCATACCGCACTTTGCGGTGCGAGTGGATGATTCGATTTGCTTCATCCGGCGTGAGCTGGGGCGACACAGGTTCTTGATCATTGCTCATGCTCATACTCATGATTCCTTCGAGGGTAGGCGCGGAGGCTGAAGGAGTTCGTTCTTGAGGTGTCAGATGGGAGGAGATATTACGGGATTCGGAAAGTTCGGAGGCAGGTTCATTTTTGAAGTCCTCTTTAGAAATTAGCGTTGAAAAGATTGGCATGCTGAATCAGCCGGTAATCACGTGGCAAGCCTCGAGACAACCCCGCTTTTGGTTTCCTCCTCTTCGTCCTGGTACATGAGTGATCAGCGAGTCGACGTCCTATTCAATAGTCTCCACGGTAAAAGGGTTGTAGTTGTGAACTGATCAATTCTCAGAAAGTTATCGCCTTAGACGAAGACAGGACGGGGCGTAGGTATGGTCTCTATACGTACAAGTCCATGACAAGTGTTCCACGGACTTCTTGCCGCAGTCCAAGAAAACGCTGCAACTTAGTTGTACCGGTTATTCCGTTTCACTATTTCTAGAGGTTGGTGTCTCACAAAACCTCATTGGTCTCGCATACCAAGCCATGTATGGAAGAGGGGAAGATAGCAAAGGGCTTTTCCGCTTGGTCCAATGGGTAGAAACCCCTCTTCAATTTACATGGTTGCGCATGCGGGCTAGTTAGTCAGGTGCGGCTGTACAGCGTTGAATGTCGCTTGTCAGCCCTGTTCCATTTGCAATCCGTCGAATAGGAAGCTTAAAGGTAAGCAAGAGAAAAAGTCTAAAGATACAAATTTCGATGATTGCCAAGCCTAGAAGACAGTTCTTGATTTGAAAGAATGACTTTTCGCTTGGCAATCCTTGAAATTTGTATCTTTAGACTTTTTCTCTTGCTTACCTTTAAGAAGATACAAGTGTATCTATTGCCAATTCAGACGATATCTCAACTTTGTGCTAGGATACTATCATACCACGCCACTCTTTATAATATCGAGTGGTTGTTGTTTTTGTTTGAAGAGTGACGAGTCTCGGTGAATTTTCCGTGTATTTTAAACTTGTGTAGAGCCACGTTCTTCTAAATAGCATAGAATACTCAAAGTGATTATGCGAACAATTAAACATAATTGGGATTCATTTCTAAATCTCCTGGTATAATTACCTCAAAGACTCCTTGCACAGTAAGCCTTCCATAGTATCATAACACGTGACATATAGAACTTGGTCTGATTTGATCTTGTAGACTGCCCAACTCTCTTCCAAATAGTAGTTACATATTAAATTTGAGAATAGACCCTCATAATTCGGCTATCTGACAAGAATCGTTCAGGTATCTCACTCCGATATCTGACAGAAATCTAACAAATCTCCCATGTCACTTTGCTAATTGCATTGGTTAGAGACCGAAGAAATTGGAGAAATTCAGCTAATCTAGGTCTTCTTCCTCGAAAGAATCAAGAAATCCAGGGTTCTTAAAAGGAGATAGTTACTTCAGCCAAGGCATCGGCGGAAGGAAACATAAAAGTGGCATCATTTGCTAAACGTATAAGCTGTGTAAGCTCAACCCATTTCCCGACGTATCTGAAATATCGATCTCTTCAGATATTCCCTCTCCATCCTCAATTATTCTCAGCCATTTGTACATTTCCCAAGATGCCCGAAGTCCACTGAAAAATCTTCATCAACGCATCCCCAACTCGAGTTTGAAAAGTGCTGACCTCATTCTCAACCTACAATTTCTGGTCCACAATTACGCCTTCTATAACCTGCATTCCCGAACCCGGTGGCCCAGTAAAGTTCCAAATGCATCTCGATACTGCCAAGAAACCATCAACAAATAACGCATACATCATCACCGCTAAAAAAGAAAAAGAGCTGACATGGGGTGTTGAGCCGTTGTATTTTGAGGTTCTAGGGAAAGTTAGACATAGCTTTACGATGGAAGAAGCAGAGGATGTTAATGGGAAATCGGGGACAATTTTTGTGAATCGGGAGACATTTGAGGGGGCGATTGCTGGTGTTCTGACGAAGGACTTTTTGGCGAGTGTGGAGAGGACATAATGGTTTTTGTAGGGAGATTAAGGAGAGGGTTGAAATGTTGGAGGGGGGTAGGGATGTGGTAGATGTTAAGAG
>JAPZOX010001448.1:0-11752 GCA_037952655.1 Hymenoscyphus sp. LP001 | reverse complement strand
CTATCTAATAGTAGACGTACTAGTCTTATATAAAACCTTCGTTCTCTAAGTATATTATCTATATCACTTATATCGCTCGCGATTAGAGCGATTAGAGCGATGTAGGCGATCACGTTATATAACTACACGTGACTTCTAATATTCTTATAATAGTAAGATCCTAAAACCTTAAATACTCTTCTATATTACTAATTCCCTCTTATATTACCTTCTCTTTCCTAGATATTATATCTTATTCTATTAGAGCGCTATCTAGACTACTTACTATATTCTATAATTTGTAATAGTTTAGCTTAAGCTTATTCTTTAAGATAGTATCTTATAGCTTAGTATAGTAAGAGTATTATATTAGAATTAGTATATTTTATATCTCTAAGCTAATATTTATCTTTAGAAGTAGTAAATCTATATTAAACTTTGATATTATATAGTATAGTAGTATTATAAGCTAAACCTTTCTATTTATCTAATATATAAATAAAGTTCTTATACTAGTACTAGATAGATATTAAAAAATCTATATTTTAAGTAGTAAGTTAGTAAAATATTTCTTTTATACTTTAGAAAATAATATAGAAAGTAATAAATAGTAGAATAATTAAGAGAATTAGAATAAATATAATAGATTATTTAAATAAGTATAATATAGCACTAGTAGTACTAGTTACTAATATTTAAAATAAAAAAGTTATAAGTAATAATAAACTTATAAAAGTTATAGTTTTTATAAAAGAACGGAAGTTTACTAAGAAGATTTCTAGATATATTTTTTAAATAAGAAAAAGATATTATAAAATTAGCTATAAAAGAAAGATAAGTAGCTATAGTTAGTATATATTAGTTAGTAGATATTTAAATATAGATTATATATAGCTTTATATTAATCGTATAATTAGTAAATTATAACTATTTAAACGTTCTAGATTAGAGATAATAAAGAAAAGTCTATAACTAATAAGATATATAGACCTTCGGCTATCTTTTAGAACACCTGGGATGAAAAGTAGACAGTCGGGCTAGGTTAATTAAGAAAATCACCTAAAAAAGAATTATAAAAAAAACATACAACAGCAGGTATTCGCTGGTGGTCACCCACCCAACTACTAATCTGCCGATCTGAGGCTTGTGTATGGCAGAGCGAACGGGATGCCCAATTCTCATCAGTCTGTGGTCGTATGTGACAATTTCAACGGTAATTCTAGCTATTGTAGTGAGAATCAAGGGTGGCAAATAGATTGGGGGAATAAATTTGGAACACATCTCATTAACTCCGTATACTCAAATTGCTTCTCTTCGGCCTTCGAGCCTTTCATTATCAAAACTGTTAGAAGGCTAGGCTCTATTTTGGAGCAACAACATAACACGTGACCATGATGTGACTTCCATTCTCCGACTTATTTCTTAAAACATATCCCAGAACGAAAGCCTTTATACGTCTTCATCTTATTTGGATTTCTTAGCTTATGATAAGGTATGCTTAGAACCAAGTTCCAAAAGACATACACTCCTTACAGCTCCTTAGAATTCCCCGACTTATGTCCGGGAAATTCCAATATACCCCTAAATAAGCGCTCTTTTTTGAAAGCTTACGAAGCTTATCAGAAATTTGCTTTTATACTCGAAATCTCAAGGTCTAACTCTTTAAAATATAGTCAGAAGCAAATATACCTTGAATGGTGATCAACTCTTTCCTAATTTTCTAGGCTATTTTCAAGAATACGTCCTTGAAAAATGCAGATGTTATATAGTAGAAGAAGTTACTTCCAGCTAACATTCAAGCCGTCGTTATACTATCAAGGAAGTTTCCCTGTTAAGTTACCTTTCTACAAGTCTCACGGCGTAAGTCTACTCTAATACAAACATTATAATAATAGAAATGCCTCGAAACCAACTTTCAATTCTACTGAAGTAATATACTATAATACCGGAATTCTCTCGATCTCCACTTTGGATCCGGCTAGCCAAAGCTACTAGTTGTCTCAAATAAAACAAAAAAAATCATATTTCTCTCTCTATAAGATATACCTCAAATTTATACCTAAAACCCTCTTTCTACTATAAATACCGTTCGATAACCTATAATATCTAGAATATAAACAGCTATAATATATACTTTAGTCTTTAAGTTTATCTCTCTAACGCGAAGAGATAGATTTCTAACTAAGTTTATAAAAACTCTAACAGTTAATAATAGATTCTTTATATACGCGGTAGATAGTATATTTATATCTATATATTATATTTAATTTACGTAACGTATTTCCCGGGTGAGCCGATCACCCGGGTAAGCCGATTACTAAAACACTAAAACGCGATACTTAACTTAAAATTAAAATACTACTACTTAATCAAGCCTAACTCTCTAATAAAGAGGGTCGTATTCTTTTAGCTGTCTAAGCCTTTAATTCAGGTTATTTTAAGAGTATACGAGCTTATGTTAAAGCCTATAACGTGCCTTATACAACTCTCTACGACTGAATACACGGAATCCCTTCGCGACGCGATACTCCTTCTAATGCTTAAAGACTTACCTCCGAAGAAGAGCGAGCTATTATATAATATATTCTCGACCTAGACTCGTGTAGATTCCTACCTTAGCTAGTAGCTGTTCGAGAAATAGTAGACCTTCTTCTCTCTAAACGCGACACGCCTCTAGTAGGTAAGAATTAGACTTCTACCTTTATTAAATACTATATAAAGATTAAAACGAAATTTAGCTATAAGTACGATTATAAAAGAGCTTAGTACGAAGACCCTATAGTTCTTAGAGACTGGTTTAGGCTTGTACGAAATATAATTACTAAATATAGAGTTGTAGAAGAGGATATATATAACTTCGACGAAGCTAGGTTTCTTATAAGGGTTATTACAACTACTAAAGTTGTTATAAGCTTAGAGTTAAGGAATCGTCTAAAGACTACTTAGCTAGGAAATAGAGAGTGGGTTTCGATTATATAGAGTATAAACTCGTATAGTTAGACACTTCCTCTGTTTATTATTTTTAAGAGATAGTACTACCTCTTAGCTTAGTACGAGGAGTTAGGTCTCCTATAAGATTAGGTAATTATACTAAGTAAGAATAGATAGACGATAAACGAGATTAGATTTAAGTAGATTTAGTACTTTAATAAACATATAAAAGGTTATATAGTTAGGCGATATAGACTCCTTATTCTTAATAGCTACGAGTTATATATTTCAGTTTAATTTTAGTAATACTATTAGGATAATAATATTATTACTCTCTATATACTACTATACTTATCTTATATCCTTCAGCCTCTTAACGTTGGCTGTTTTAGCCTTCTAAAGATATTATATAGTAAGTAGATTAAGAATCTCGTTCGAGTTAGAATCTAGTATATTACTAAGCTTAAGTTCCTTCCTATATTTAAAGAGGCATTTAAAGCTATATTTATAGAGTAGAATATTAAGAGTAGATTCCGAGTAACTAGCTTAGTTCTATATAATCCTAAGAACGTGCTTTCTTATCTTAATCTAAGGCTAAAGACACTAACTCCACCTCTTATAAACGAGCTAAACTAGACCCCAAAGACGCTATAGAACGTAATAGAGCTTAGATTCTAGACTATATATCTTAAAAACCGTATTATATAACACTAAGATAGCTTTCTGATATTAATCAACAAGGCATTTAATTAGCTTACTAAGGGAGCTTAAATTATAATATATAGAGCTACTCTTATAAGAGCTGAAATTAAGACACTATAAGAGGTAAATTAGCTTAAAAAGAGAAGAGAGAGAAAGCGAAAGAGGCGTATTTACTAAGGTAGAAGTCTTATAGTTAAGAAAGGCGAGGAAATTATTTAAAGTATTTAAACTTAGTAAGAAGAGGGTAGTAATAATATATAGCACTAGTACTTAGAAGGCAAGCGGCGACGTTGTAGTTTATATAATCAGGTTAGACATAATACTCGTACATACGAGGCACCTTAGGAATCGATTAATATAAGTAGCTAGAGGTTTTTTAATAGTATTATTATAATATATTTAAAGTTGTAGTATTATCGCGTTTTAGTAATCGGCTTACCCGGGTGATCGGCTTACCCGGGAAATACGTTATTTAGTCTAGAACTATAATAATATAATAATCTATTAATAAAACGATATAATAATATATTAGTAATTTAAGATATTTTAGATTTAAGAAGTTCGAAGTATAAGAGTATATAATTTATATATATAGTTAGTACGTCTTTATCTACTACTAAATATATATAAATATAAGTAAATAGTAATAATATATAAATCTTTAGTAGTCTAGTAAGGTTACTAACTCTTTCTTATTATATAAAACTCTTTTAATATCTTTTAAGCTTTATTAAATATTATAAAAGTAACTTACTAATAGTATAACTAGTATAATATCTCTTTATATACTTAAATTATTATCCTACTACTGTTTAATAAGATTATTTTTTAAGAGATATTATAAAGAGTAGAAATAGACTAATATATACTAACGAGCTAAGCGAAGGAAATAGAGAAGTATATACTATAGATATAATAGTTATAGTTATAAAGGTTAGATATTATATATTCGCTTAGATATACGCTAGTACTAGCGTACGTACTAGCGTATATAACTTATATTTAGTTTCTTTCTCTCTCGAGCTCTTCTACTCTTCTCGTCTTTTGTTCTAAGAATAGAGTATTATTTATTCTAAGTCTATTACCTAAAGCACGTCTATTATAATAGATTTAATTTATAATCTTCTATCTCGTTATTTAAGTTTTCACGTCTATTAAATTAGTTATAGTCTACTAGATACTTAGGAAATAAAGATATTAAAAGAGTAGAGTATAAGATCTCTTTATATAATATATTAACAAACTACGTATAACGGTTTACATCTGAAGAGTACTCGGTCTACCGACCTTCGTATAAAACGTAACTTCACGTAACTTCACGTGATCTTAGGAACTACCTCGGTAATCACCTTAGTAGATACGTAGATCTATAACGAAAGGTATAACGAGAGCTATAGCGAGACTTCAGCTTCTTATAGCTTATACTTACTATAACGAAAGCTATAACGAAGAGCTATAGTAAGACTTTAGCTTATATATACTAAGAGACCTCGACGTAAGAGGTTCTCTACGTATAAAACCCCTTTCCTCGTACGTAGAATAGACTTCTCTCCTTAGTTAATTCTTCTTATAATAAGATAACCTTATCTATTAACCTCTTTATATTCGGTCTATAATACTACGTAACTACTCGAGTACTACTCGAGTAGTTATAAGCAGAGTAGAGTAGAGTATAAGTAGTAAGTTAGATTTGTAGAGTAGAGTAGCTACTCTTAACTACTTAAGTACTACTTAAGTAGTCTATAAATAGTAGTAATATATAAATATAAGCTAAGAAGAGATAATTTAGTATTAAAAAGCCTTGAAAATTAGATAAGAAGTCTCGCCTCTTCTCTCTATTCTCTTCTAAAGACAATAACCTTAGAAAATTTTAATAACTATTTATAGAAAACTCTTACTAAGCTCTTCTAGTACTATAAATATATACCGATTTTAGGCTCGACTCTAAGAGTTAGTCTAAATCGGTCTATACTACTCGAGTAGTAATAAGTAAAGTAGAGTAGTATATAAAATCTCTTAAGTAGAGTAGACTAGCAGTTACTACTCTACTCTACTCTACTTATTTAATACACTGTCTCTATATATAAGAAAGCGTAAAACATATATTTAAGATTCTATAATAAAGGAAATCTAGAGTAGTCTTACATAGTTACACCAGTTTACTAAAGAAAGAGATTCTAAGTAAATCAACTATCGAGGCACATTTCCAGCTTTGACATACTTATATATAAGCAGTCGCTTTCTTGGTCTAATTTCCACCGATGGCTGAATATAAACTCCTTGTTTGATTAACATCCCTGAAGACATATAGCCGAGTACGGCACGCAAGTAATAGAGAGAGCAATACGAGTACAGTCTGTGCTTAAAAGGACTCCCGAGATCTCGGCATATCAGGTTAGCTGTGGAGGGCGGCTACACGGCCCCAATTACCCCAATACACCCATCAAGGCTCTCTCCTAGTCTCGAAACTCTGGGCAGGACGACTTTGATGCATTCCGAACACTAAAATTTGGTCCTTGGAGAGCACTCTTTCTTTTGTGATGATTGTGGTGGAGGGGAGGTATTGTGTTCGCTATCATATGGAAGTGTTTCTTACACTCGTTGGCATCTAAAATATGAGTTACATGAGCCTTGTATGGTTTTTACTGTACATAGTAATCGACAAGCAGTCAGTAAATCACTTGTAAAGTTCCAGAAAAGTGAAGTGAGTATGCAATCATCTCAATTTCCTATAGTCATCCATCTAGCCTAATAAACCAGACCTCCAGGGTCAGATGCATATAGACAGCGCTAAACCAATGCCAATCATCCCAAATTATGTTTCCCAAACCCATCTATGCAGCTTGAAGGGTAGCCCAAACGTTCTCTGCAGTACCAAACTTTTCCCATGCAGCCTTTCCAGCAGCAGCCTCTGGACTCTGATCCGTGGCCATAGCCTCCTCCTTTCCTGCGAATGAAACTATCACAACTCCCTGTCCTTTAGTCTTCAAACTCTTGCCTCCAAAGACCTTCCTCTCTGGGTGATCACCCATGATACTCTTCATGTGTGCCTTGGCCTCTTCACCTTTGGAAACATCATTGAGAGAAAGAACGACGATTGAGGTTACTGCTTGGAGATCTGCTGCTGAAGGAACGGTTTCCATTTCGAAAAGGTTTGAGATCTCGGGCTCTGGGAGTGAGAGTTTTGACCTGAGAGCTTCGATTGCTGCTGGTGGGTTTGTCTTGAGAGCTGCGGCCGCTTCGGCACTTTCGAACTCTAGAAGTAATGTTAGGTAGTTCTAGTTTCTGGGAGGCTAAATAGACTCACCAATTAGCTGAACCATCTTTGTAGAGGTTGCTGGACCGCCTTTTTCTGCGACTAAAGGACCCGCAAAAACATTCTTGACTCCAGGGGCCGACTTGATTGCGGCAATCATTGCTGGAGCCTCTGGCTCCATAGCTGCCTTGAGCTCATCAGAGAGAGCTGGGGAAACGATGAGTGCGAGGATAGGCATTTTGACTGGTTGATTTTGTTGTTTGAAAGGGTTGGCAGAGTATATTTGAGTGGTTAAGATTGGTGGTGGTTGTTGATTGGTTTTGTTGCTTCGAAGATACTGTTGTAGATGCTGATGATGTCGAAAATGATGGGCGATTCTTTTCCTTATGTACCCCGCTGAGCTCTAAGCCGTTATGACATTCGTTCAATATGCACGGAAGAAAATGCACAAACCTAACCTTGGCAAACCTATCCTGGCCTGAACTTGGGGTTTCTCCACAAGACGAAACCTCATCCACAGGGCGACGACAGCTGCATCCCAATACACGGAATCAAGCGGTGTCCGATCTTCTCGGATCCCACAATCTAGAACCCTTCTCCGATTCTTCTTGGATGTACACAAAATTGTGCTTGTAGCGGACTCTCCATCCTCCCGAAGATGCATAACATCTTTGGTGTTGGAACTTGGAAGTCGCTGATACAAATGTCAAGCGGCATTGATCGTGCTCTTGAACCTGCTCACGTACAGGCCTAGGCTTTCGAAGGTTTATTTCGTGTATTTGTACGTATTGAAAGTAAGTGGTTCTTTGAATTTGGAATTCCGGACTCGGCGGAGTATACGTTATAGTCCGATGTTGCATCCGATAACTTTATTGACGCATGAACCATTGATGTGCGAGGCATGGCCTCATATTGGTTGAAGTTCCTTGCTTTCGTTTCAAACTTCAGCTCAGGTATGGCTGTGGAGAGTGAACCTTTGATTGCTTCATGAGGCAGCCGGACTCGGACTTGTAACCCAAGACGTTGGTATTCAATCGCACTCGTAATCGTATAGATCAGGGCGGTGAACACGTTTTATAGGAGGTCGGAGAAGGAGATTAAAAGAACAAGTAAAAAACTTTGGAAGTTATGTTGCTGTCTTTGGTGACTCTCCTGGTTGCAAAGAAGAAGGAGGATGAACCTTGGAAGGAACGTCCGCATAAAGGTCGAGCAGGGGTCCAAGTATCCACCACCCCACCCTGGCGCCAGTATTGTCCGAAAGGCCGTCAACAGCGAACACACCAACTCTCCTCGAATTGAAACCTTATTGCAACGTAATTGTAGAGTCTACGAATCAGATTTAGTAGCGCTGCTAAGACTTCCCAAGAGTGACTACGAATCGCCTGTGAGGTACCGTACTCGGAATCTACGACACCCCATCTTTACCAAGTACCCAATCTTCCTAGGCCAGTTTGTTAGACCACTTTCTAATTATGAAATAGATGTCAGATCGCACAAAATTGTTATACCTCGAAGATGGGGAGCTTCACAAGCATACTAGCAAAGTACTCTCCGTCTGGCCAGTCTCTAAACTCCAGCCGGCCGACCAATCCCTGATCAAAAACCCAACAGACGATGACCACGCCGTAGTTACCGACTCGACCATATTTCATGTTCAGGGTGGCGGGCAGCCTTCTGATGTTGGTGCCATATCTAGCTTTACTACAACCTTTGAGGTTACTTCCGTTCGACATGCAGCAATCGGGGGTCAAGTTTTACATTTTGGCCGCTTCGTAATCCCGGGATCGGAACATTTCAAAGAAGGCGAAGCCATGACGCAAAATATCAATATTGAGAAACGAGAATTATATTCCCGTCTTCACACAGCGGGTCATATTCTCGGTCTCGCTATCAACGCTCTCTCCCGAGAAGGGATTCTTCCCCCTTTGACGGAATCAAAAGCTTCGCATTACCCGGAGTCCGCGGCAGTGGAGTTTGGAGGTCTTATTGACGGAAAGTTCAAAGAGGTGATTCAAGCTAAAGCCGATGAGTTTGTAGCAGGAAATAGTGAGGTCAAAATCCATTGGTGGTCGATGGAGAAGCTCTTGAAAGATTGTACCGGTGTTGCAGAAGGGTTCACATTACCGGAAGGAGAGGTCGAAGGAAGAGTTGTGGAGATGGTAGGGTTGGGTGCCTATCCGTGTGGGGGAACGCATGTTGGGAAGTGCGGTTTGGTGGGGAAGATTGAAGTTCGAAAAATTGCTAGGAATAAGGGTGTGAGTAGAGTCTCATATAAGGTTAGCTAGGGCTAGGGCTAGGGCTAGGGGACGGTACCTAGCCAGAATCGAGTCACGTGTGGTAAATATTTCCGGCCATTTCGTGAGGTCGAATCTAAAGGGAAAAGCAAACACTATTTTCGCATTCATCTGAGGAGTCTGAGATATTTAGAAGGACAGAAATAGATTCAAATTCATACAGGAAAATATCATACTAAGTTAACTTGAAGCTCTTTTCTTAACTGATATAAGTTTATAATTTTAAAAGAAATAATATAAAGCTGATATAAATAATAAGTTATGATTTAAGAACTATTTAATCCTTAGAACCTTATTATATAATTTATATAATAAAGAATTTAAAGAAGTAATACCTTTTTAAATAAACCACGTAATACGTAAAATAATCAAAGAAACATAGATAGTAATAAAATTAATTATATAAGAAAGACTTACTAGTAAGCCCGCTTTCTCGAGGTAGCAGGTCTAAGCTCTAGTAGTAATAAGGACTTCTATAAAGCTGAATTCCTTGAATTCCTTACCTCTGTCTCGTCTATAGACCTAGTTATATTTACCGACGGCTCTCGCTTAGACGACAAAAGTACTAGTAGAGGCGTATGTCTTATAAGAGAAGAGGTTGTTCTAAATACAAGGCTCTTCCTCTTTAGTAAAATATTAGAGATATACGATATAGAAGTCAAAGCTGTCTTATACGGTCTAGAACTTACTCTAGACTTCTCTTTCTAAGCCTTAGCTACGAAGTACTAGATTTATCTTAATAACTTCGAAGCTATACTATAGTTAACCTACTGATCCTATAGTACCTTATAAGAGACCTTTAATAAGGTATTCGACTTAATATAATTATACTCTAGGAAGATACGAATAAGATAGTACTCTAGCTATATAGGAATCCGCGGTAATAAGATTATAGATAAAGCTATAGAGAAAGCGGCTTAATTAACCTCTCCTAGTTCCTCTTCTCTACTCTATACAGCTATGCTTAAGAGAGAGATAAGAGAGACAGAGGTAAAGCTTATAAACCAGCTCTAGTAGACGACACTCTCGGATCTTTACAAAGACCTAGGACTTACTTCCTAGCTCCCGAAACCTAAGACTCTCTAGTTACTAAGAGAGGTCCTAGCTCGGCTAATTACAGCTTAAACTAGATACGGAGACTTTATAGTATATTACCTTCGCTTCTTCTACCTAGACACGCTTCTTAAATCAGAGGATTATAAGTATAGAATAGCTAAAACCTAATTCTACCTACTCTTTTATAAGCTAGTAAATAACAAAGACCTAAGACTATTAGCTAAGGCTAAAAGGAACTCTTAACTTCTCTTTAGTTCTTATTATAAGAAACTCTTTAGTAAGATCTACTCTAAGACTAAGTTCTATACTAAGATCTATTCTACGAGATAGCTTAACTCTTCTTTCTTTTTCTTTTTTCTTTTATTTATATATCTCCTTTGTTTTTTTCTGATTCTAAAAACTAATTAAGAATAAGAGCTGTTCTAGAAGTAAGGCTTCTCTTTAAACTGTCTCTTATAAATTAGCTCTCTCGTTTATACTCTCTATAGCTTAGAGTATCTCTCTAGCGTTATTTACTCTCTTTTAAGACTCTTTTAAGACTTAGCCTACGCGAGCTATTCTCCGTCTAATGTTAAATAGTAATAAATAAATAAATAAATAAGAAAGACTTTAAACACTTAAACTTTATTAAATTCTATTATTACTAGCGTAGAAAAGAATTACTCTATTAATCGATTATTAATCTAATTAATAGATCTCTTAATTAGATTAGATTAATTAATCTTTATTAATTAGATTAAATTCAATTAATTAGTATATATATATATATATATATATAAGCTTTTATAAGGTCTATAAAGCTAATAACGAGTAATATTACTAATTATATATAATAAGATTAACGTGGTTTATTAGAACCCCGGTTATATTAGAACCTCGATTAATTTTCCTGAAATCCTACTCTCTAACTTTAATACGCGTTTTTTTAACCTTCTACTATATCTATTATTACTAAAGAATTAAAAGTCATTCTAGCTATTAAAGTAATTCGAATATCTAAAAAGCTAAGTTAATAGAAAGCTATAAAGATCTATAGAATACCTTATTCTATACTTAATAATAGAATAAACAGCTACCTTCCTCTAGCCGACCGTCGACTAGTAAACCTTAAATTATCTAAGATAGAAGAAGAAGTAATTATTTAGAATATACTTAATATAGATTCTAGAGAGTTTACACCTCGGCTAGCTAGTATAGAAGATATAGCTAATTTTATCCTCGAGTTATAAAGAGGAAAACGTGTTAGTAAGCTCTAGGCTTATCGATTTATATAATAATAACCAGGGTTAAAGACGCGTTTTAATCGCGTTTACGACTTCTAAAGAGCCTTATACGAAGATCCTAACCTAATTAGCACGTGGTTCCGACTTATATAAAATATAAGAGCGAAATATAACGTTTTAGATTACGATTTCTATAACTTCGATAAAACAGGCTTTATAATAGGTATAATTTACTCTATAATAGTTGTTATACGTATAGATCGACGTAGTAGAGATAAGGCAGTTTAGCTAGGTAATCGGGAATAGACTAT
>JAPZOX010001447.1:0-11764 GCA_037952655.1 Hymenoscyphus sp. LP001 | reverse complement strand
TCTTAAAAGTAGTAAGAAAGTCCTAGATTACCTAGATAGTAGCGGGGATAAGATTTCTAATTATCTATCGTCTTCTTAAGAGAGTATATTCTTAATTAACTTAATAAAAGTAAATATAGACTTTATAGACTTTGGAATAGACGATTAGAGTAGTAATATAAGACATTATTTATCTATTTTAGTAGTGGTTTTGGTAGATATTCTACTCCCGAGGTTATTCCGGCTACATAGGACACTTGAGTTTGCAGGACACTTGCTTTTACCGACTACAAGCGAATGCGCCGTAGAAGGGGAACCGGCTATTAAACGTGGAAGTTTTATATTACAGGGTTTCGTCCATCTCTTGTAAAGTCGGGTATTCCTTGTCTGAAAGATTGGCAGGACTACTTATCCTAGAAGCCGAAGTCTTGAGAAATGTATCATATTTTCTGCCACTTAGGTTAAATCACTTAACTTTGAAGTTGGTGCTGGGAAACGCTACCCGATTTCTCAGCGAATTAAATAGAGGCCTTCAGTTAATTAAGAAGAACAGAACTAAGATTAAACTCTTTCTTCTTCTTCCATTGACTTGTAAAATTAACGTATGATCATCTATACTCCTATTCTTCCTTTCCAAAAAATAGATATTTTTATCAATTTCAACGAAAAGCCATCTAACTCCCTCTTCGACTCTCAGAATAGAGGCGGTAGACGAGGAGCCGGTTTCAACAAACAGCCCCAAGGGTTGTGATTGTGAACTCCAACAACGCCGAGCTAATGATGAATATCCTTTTGGTTGTTGATACTGACCGCACGAGTGGTTTAATTTTAAGATTTCTACTTAAGATTTCTACTTAAGATTTCTTAAGTTATTGCCATAACTAGGGAAAGGGTAATCGACAGTAAAATAATCATTGAAAGCAAGAGTTGGCAAAGCTTATCACGAACTTTTCATTCTTCTCTCTAACCACCAATTAGCAACAAAGTGGGAGACATCTTGTGGGCTTGTGGATCGCTGTCGGTAACTGTCTGTGAAATATGTCGACAGAGACGAGGTTGAGTGGTGATGAGCTTACTGTTGGTACTTATCAAGCAGATTATATCTAGGAATAAGCCTCGTATTTTATCTTGCACCTCCGCTGTCAAGGCGTTGCTTTCCAATTCATGATCGTCAAGTAATAGGAAAAAATTACCATGGAAGCTCGATTCGACCCCTCGCTTAAACCCGCTGGATTTCTAAATGTGCCATTACTCAACATTGAAGTAACCCAATAGCAGACCATAACACGTAAGCTCGCGTGTATTAGACATGATTCTTTCGACGTGAGAACCAATATGCATAATAACGTAAAAGTTTGACGTCTTCAAATCTCAAACATGCACCGCCCCCAATCCCTCTCCAGGAGTAATATGGACAACTCACCCAACACCCCCCATTAAAATCCCTTCCTGGGTACCCCCCAACGATCCCCACCACCCATGGCTCATAATAACAACCTACCTCACAACCTCTTCCTCTCCCAACATCACAGCCCAAACTCTCGTCCAACTCCCCCCCATCAAACCCAGCAGGAAACCAACCTAGCCACCCTCCTCAGCGAAATAAAATTGCAACCCCCGCCTCCTCCCTCAGTAGTGCAAGCATTTCGTAACTCAACAATCTACCAACAAAACCAATACTCGATAAAGAATTTCACATGGAGTGATCTCCCAACTTTAGGGATGCAGCAATTCGATTTTTACGTACAGAAGAATAGAATCTCCTGGGCCAACAGAAAACAATTCCCCGGCACCTCCCCCATGTTCACATCCTCAGAATGGCTCCTACCACTTCCTCGCTCTCGTCGTATCCTGCGACATAGCTCCCACCATCGATTTCGCAAAAACAGGCTTATCACTCCTCTCCTCCACGGTATCACAAACCCATTCAAGGTCAGAGGTGGAATTTCTCGAAGACAACATCCCCAGCGCGGCAATTTGGATCCTGACGGCGGGGAGGTGGATGAAAGAGTACCAGGGTGAAGATTTGAAAATCGAGTATAAAGCTTTTTACGGGGAGAAGATTGAGCTGATCAAAAGGGGGTGGGGGCTTTGGGAGGAGAGGTTTTGGGAGGTTAGTGCAAGAATGGATTTGAGTGTTGAGACGAGGCAGTGGGCGCTGAGGGCGGCTTATTATATGGGTGGGGAGGGACGGGGACTTTGAGTGTGGCTTTGATGTGTGGTAATTAAGATTCAATTCCCATTGGTTCAAAGGTGGTTGAGGTTGTGGTCCCTGACTTGACGGGACCTCGTTCACGAGCTCCGGCATCTCTAGACGAGGCTCTCGTCGCTCCTTCCCTTTAAACATGGACGTCGGTCTAGATCCTTGACCCACCTCAAGAGAAGGGAAGGCACGACCCCCTGTTCACATCCAAAGTATACCTAGGTACAGTACCTATTATCTCAAATCCCCTGGACATTCAATTTAGTCATGCTGACGTTGCACAGTTTTGAGCCCTCATAGAGCGATGATCTCTCATACGCCAGATACTTGAACCCTCCTAAAAATAAAAGCTCCGCATAGAGTGAAACACGACCTTATAAGTGTAGAAGAAAAAAGGGTTTGGATATTTATAAAAGTTCATTTGGGCAGCGCCCTTTTATATCAACGCCCCCTCCACAAAAGATTGTCTATAACGCTTTATATTCCAAAATATGACAGAACAAGATTTATGCCTCCTCAGGCCAGACGTTGTATCCAAAGGTATCCTTCATATTGACAAATCTTGTTTTTCGGTTTTCGGCAACCTTGTTGACGGCTGCAAAATCCTCTTCACTCAAAGTGATCAACCCAGCATTGCTCTGGATTCGGACAGGGTTCGAACTCTTTGGGAGAACAGCATATCCTCTCTTCAATCCCCATGCAATAAGAACTTGTGCCAAAGAGACACCATTCTTCTCTGCAATGGCATTCAAATCCTTGTTCGTCGAGACCTTCTCACCAGTCCCTGGAACTTGGTCTTGCGATCCCAACGGCGAGAACGCAACAGGAATGATATCCTGCGCCTGGCAGTATTTGATCAAATCGTATTGTGGAAGGAAAGGGTGGATCTCGATTTGGTTGACCGTTGGCTTGACCTTGGCGAATTTGAGAAGTTGTTCAATTCCTTTCTCGGTCCAGTTGGAAATACCAATGGATTTTGCCAAGCCTTGGCTGTAAAGGGACTCCATCGCTCGCCATGTTGGCTCGGGGTTTTCGGTTAAGGACTTTTTGATTATGTACTGATCATGTCGGTTAGAAAAGGAACTTCCAATTATACAGTGGACAAGCATACCTTTCCATCAGCTCCAATTTTCACCGTCCTATCCTCGTTCTTCTCAGCCGCAATTGGCCAGTGGACCAAAAATCCGTCCACGTATGGAGTTTGCAGCATTCGCAGAGAATCTCTGATACTCCATTCCACATCTTCTGGCTCGTGTAGGTGATTCCAAACTTTGGTGGTGATGAAGATATCTTCTCTCTTGACGCTTGGGTTGTTGGAGAGGAACTCTCTCATTCCAGATCCAACCTCTTCCTCATTTTGATAGAACCATGCACAGTCGAGGTGACGATATCCGGCGTTGAGGGCAGCAACGACTGCTTTGTGTGTCTCCCCTGAACTGCCTTCACTGGCAAAAGTTCCGAATCCTAGAGACGGCATAGAAAGGCCATTGTTCAGCTTGAGAACGGGGCCTGTGACTGCTGGTGCTGCCATTGTGGATGTGGTGATAGTGATAGGTTGGGAGTGGGTGTGATTGATGTATTGGGTAGGATTGGGAAGGTCGGTCGGTGTGTGGAGGAGAGGAATCTCGTATCGTAGAAATGTGTTCGTATGTTCGAGAGTGGGGGAAGATATCGAGAGGAGGAGGTTCTATGGTTGGGATTGTGTTGCAGTACATGTTGCAGTACACGGTCAGTAGATTAGCTTGAGAAGGTATATCAATAGCGCCATTGCAACTCGGCCGAACGACGACGAAACTGAACGAATTCGTTCCAAGTCGCAGATGATGACGTCTTGGAGCTGAGGGGTCAACTCATCGGGCTCCCTATTCCTGCGAATAAAGTAGCTTTCCGCAATAATATTCGCAGGAGTCAAGAACATGAGTTGGTGGAGGGATGGGAAGGGTATGCAGGTGGACCAAGGACCCTCGTCGTTCTCGCAAGACCCTTGAAGACCCTTGAATCGTGGTGGAGTTGTGAAAAGTTGATGCTGGCCAGTGAGATTCCCTCGGCGTGCCAAGTCCGACTTCACGCCCTATCCCCACCCCTATCCCCTATCCGCGCTTGGCTCCTCTTCCTCTGGCGCCCGCTGCTGCGGGAAATTCAGCGTCGGCGGAACATCGGCAAGGTGCAAGGAAAAAGGGTGGAAAAAGGAGCCTCCTTGCCAGCCGGCACTAATTTTCACACTTTATCTCACCATGACCAGCGTAAGTGAAAAGTTCAACTTTTTGCCACTCGACATGAGTCACCTTCTGCTATGAGGGATCCGTCAGCCCTAGCCCTACATCGAGTAACAATACTTCGGGTACTAGTACCCCTTTATCCTCTCGCCTTCGCATCGTCCGATGTGGTACAGGTAAGCATCAAACTCAAACAGACGAACGCTTCAACGGGCAACGATGCAACGATTGAACTCAATGCTGCCGAGAGAGTGGATCTCACATGTAAATGCTTTTCCCTCACTCGCTTCTTACCAGCCATCGTCGTTGGTAACGGCCATACTGCGGACTATGCCAGCAGAAACAGTGGAAACTCGACGTCACTCTGGATCACCCTTGGATCCTGCGCTGCGTGGGCAGAGTGGTCCTGGTGGCCCCTCCAAACCCCTCCTCAGCCTTTCAACCCCAAAAGACGTGAATAGCAACGTCCCTTTCTGACGTTCTGCGTCAAGATGCTCGCAGCCATGTCCTAACCGGACTTTTACGAACCTCCATATTCCAGCCTATCCAGCCAATCCAGCCAGTCTGACACCATTTCTCGGGTGTATTTCTGCAAGGCTCAGGCTCTGCATACTCCCGGATCCGCTTTTGATAGAGCTTTTCTACACCGTCATCTTATACACTGGAGCCTTGCGTTTCAACACCAACTTTGGAGCCAGAAGATAACCAGAAGAGAAGGCTCTGGTGGAGCCTTGCATGAGATGGTAAGGGCCGGGTCGAGCGAGGACGAGTAATGACCCGTTTATGTGCTATTTGGTGACGCTCCAAATGAAATCTTAATCCCTAAGTATTCTCTAGCTTGGTTTCATGGATTATTTGCCAGCTAAATATATACAGTGAAAGGTGCCCATCGAAGAGTGATTCTTATCTTTCTTGTTATCTTCAAAACCACATCTCCATTTTGACCTCTTTACAAGTTCTTCAACTCTTAAACAAATTCAACTCAAATAACCCAAAAGCATTCCCAACCTATACCTCAAAATGCCTGCCTTCGAAGATAAGGCAGCGGACGCTGTTATGAGCCCCTCTATCAAAGCAAAATACAACCACAACATTCCAATTCCTGGCGATCATCAATTCGGAATTGTCGAAGTCCCAGCAAGCGGAACTCAAACTGCGGATGCAGACAAACTGATGCACCACATGAGCTTGGGAGACCTTCCAGCCAGTTCAGGACGACCACGCCTCAACTCTCGTAACAGTTATGGAGCTTCATTGCCCATTCCTCGCTCAAAGCGTCAATCACGCCTTTCCTCAGTTACCGGTCCCGATGTCAAGCAAGCCAGACCGGGAATGCCTCCCATGCAACCAACTAGGGATATCCTCTCCTCACAAGTTCAGGATATGTCAGCCACAAAAACCGCAGCTGCCAAGGATATGGCATTTGCCTTCGATATCGATGGTGTCTTAGTCCATGGTGATCGCTTGATCCCAGAAGGACAACGGGTTCTTGAAATCTTGAACGGTGATAACGAGCTTGGTATCACAATTCCTCACATCTTCCTCACCAACGGATCCGGAAAGCCTGAAGTTGCCAGATGTGCACAACTCACCAAAATTCTCAAGAACCCAGTATCCACTGAACAATTCATCCAATCCCACACACCCATGTCAGCTCTGTCCGAATACTACGACACCGTTCTCGTTGTTGGAGGAGAGAACTACCAATGTCGCGAGGTTGCCAAGCAATACGGCTTCAAGGACATTATTGTTCCAAATGACATTTATGCCTCATGCGAAACCATTTCTCCACTTAGAGAGCACTTCACTGCTGAACAACGTGCTACCTCATCACCAAGAGACTTCTCCAAAGTTCACATCAACGCCATTCTCGTCTTCTCAGACTCCCGCGACTACGCTACCGACTTGCAAATCATCATCGATCTCCTTCTCTCGGAGGATGGTGTCCTAGGCACCAAGGCCAAGGACCCAACCGAGAACCAACTCCCAATCTACTTCTCCCAAGGAGATCTCCTCTGCCCAACCGAGCACCCAATCCCCAGAATGTCCCAAGGAACCTTCCGTCTCGCACTCGAGGCCATCTACAAGGCCCTCACCGGCGCCGACCTCGAGCGTGTCGTCTATGGAAAGCCAGAACTTGCTACCTACAAGTACGCCGACGAGATCATGACTTCCTGGATGGAGACCATCCACGGCGAGGAGAAGCTCCCCAAGAACATCTACATGATTGGTGATAACCCGGCTTCGGACATCACTGGTGGTAACATGTATGGATGGAACACTTGTTTGGTGCGCACTGGTGTTTACCAGGCGGAGGGGAATGATAATGAGAATCCTGCCAACTTTGGGGTTTTCAACAATGTTCTTGAGGCTGTGCAGGCGGCGCTTAAGAAGGAGATTTCTCCGGAGTTTAAGTGCAGGTGGAGTGATGCTATGAACCCTGTTACTGGGAATGCTTCAGCTTCTGCTATTGAGTAGGGGAATGGTGGGGGATACTTGGGTTGTTGTAACGAATCTTATTTGTATAAGGTAGACTTTGATTTTTTTTCTCTTCATACTAGATGGACGGATGGTGTTTCTTAGATTGTCTTTTTTTGGGATGGCGTTTCGTATCCATCCCTCGTGATGGCTCGATGATCCGATGATCGTCTGAATCTGAAATTGAACTTTTATTTTCCTCCTTAGCCTTGGGAAAGGTCTTCATAAATTGTGACTTTGTCGATTTCAGAATTTGTGAAGTACTCGAGTGAGATGTGCTGTATTGTGTTTGGTTTTCGGCTCGATGATCATTGCCGTACAGCCTGGTACCGTTGACGAGTCCCTTCTGGATAGTCCTCACCGTTGCCATGCTTCTTTTGACCTCCTCGCTTCATCGTCGATCGATCGGCCGTTGAATTGCCGTTTGTGTCGTCGTATTGATTCCGTCGAATGCGTTGGCTCCCT
This sequence comes from Hymenoscyphus sp. LP001, assembly GCA_037952655.1. NCBI lineage: Eukaryota > Fungi > Ascomycota > Leotiomycetes > Helotiales > Helotiaceae > Hymenoscyphus > Hymenoscyphus sp. LP001. The sequence continues at coordinate 4,423 of JAPZOX010001447.1, read as the reverse complement.
GCTTGGATCTGCGGACCTGCATATGCGCGAGAGTTTGCGCATGGAGATAGTCGAAGCGTGCCATAGACGTTGCTTGGTTTTGACAAGCCCTATATTTCTCCCATATTCACAAGCCAACTGCTGCTTCTTGACGGGCGACGTCTTCCGGTATGTCCGATGCGTTGTTCCTGATGTAACCCGTTAGCAAGGCACATGTAAATGGGTGAGGAGATCAGCGGAACTTGTCAATTGAGCACTGCCACTGTAGTTGGAAATTGCCTTGAGGTTGCGTCGACTGTAGTTCGCACGTGGATCAGCATAGCGCAGTGCAGGTGTGGCGGTATTCTTGATGCGGCCAACTTGACATTCAACTAAGCGCTGTTTTACTGTAATTCCTAGAAAATACAAAGTCTAAAGCAAAGGGGCCTATCCAGCCTCGCTGTCTCAAATTCTCAGCCTTCTCGCTGCCCCACCCCGTCCTCACTTCAGGCTCTCCATCATACGAGACCTTTCCATGAAAATGAATGATAACTCGATGATGGGTTGGTAGCAATAGTTAAATTCGCATCATCCAAATGAATAGTGGAAACCTTGTTTCCAAGGCCGAGTTTTCCCCTGGTGCTTGACTTGCGCAGGGGATAGGTGCGTCTCTTTTGGACTTGTTCTTGGAGCTCTTTGGGGTTGATAATGTGCTTGGGGAGATGTGAGGCAATTGAAAGTAGTCTTTTTATTCTTCTCTATTCTCCGCCTACATATTCATGGGGATGGGGAGTCAAAATTTCTCTTTTGACGGTGTTGTTTGGTGTTTTGGGGCGAAGCGAGGCAGGTCGAGGCGAGACGCGTGACATTGAGGGCGTTGAAGACTCCTCGCGATGCAAACCACCCACCCACCTTGAATGTCGAAGTCTCTTGATTTCTGCAATGGCTTTAGTAATGCATTAAAGCTTCTCATCTTGTAATTTGCAGCCCAAGATTGCCGTACTTGAATTTTTGCCTCGAAATAAAAAGGTTGAAATTGCTTCCAGTCTGTCGTCCATTTAGCAACCAATCTCTTTTCACGAAAGCAGGCAATTTCAGTTTGTGGCCTGAATGAAATTAGATGACTTTCATGAATGCCTTCATCCATCCTGTAGTGAAAGACTAAAATGCAAGCAGAGGTGCTCTTTGGAGAGCCTGAATGAAATGGATTTTGAAGAGCAATGCAGTCTACCTTATGCGCTTCCATGAGTGTAAAAGTCCAAACTCTCCAAGTTGACGTTCGGTCATCTAGTAATCCTCCCTTCATGGCCTGACCAAAGACAGGTGTTTGAAAGGTACCCAAAAAAGCGTGGTTGTCCTAGAATAATGCTTGGCTCGTCAGATTTACACATTCACTACCCCCCTTTCTTCACTTTCAAATATCGCTTAATCACAAAGCTATTCCCAAAACAGTCTAGACCAGCCCACACTAGCGTGACCGAAATTCAAACTCAAAACCTCCGCAACTCAACACCACGGAGCCATACCGGCGACCTCATTGCGATACTCCTCCGATTTGTTTACAACCACCCTTGCCACAGCGAATATCAGCCGGTTGGCTGACAAGCAGACTGCTATCATGTTGAATACAGCAGTAAAGTCGCGCGCTAGCGCAAGACCACTTGCTCTGCGCCAGATCAATCTGTCGCGTCGCGAACCACCTGTACGTTCCTTCTTGAGCCTTTCTCCCTCTTTCATGCGACCATCCATCACCATCCATCCTCTCCACCCATAGCTTTGGCAGTTAACCATCAATAGCGCTCTCTTTCCTGGATCATCGCTGCAAAGGACGCTGGAATCATGGAGCCAAAGGAGATTCGCGAAGCTCGACTCACCCTTCTCGCCCCAATCCTTGAAGGTTTGTCCCCAACTTCCATCTCCATCTCCATCTCCATCTCCATCTCCATCATATCTGAGCCTCGCAGCTAACTACGAACTTAGGTCAAAGAGGCGAGCCAGACATGGAGAGCAGATCTCCATTGCCGCCGCTCCCCGCACCACTCGATGGCGATGGTGCGGGTTATGCCTCGGGGTATGGCGTTGCTGGAGGCAACCCAACCCCCCTTCCTGGAGGACCAGGAACCGAGACTGGCGGAGGTGTAAAGCCTCTCGACGAGACACTGCCTTCGGTGGTCGACGCCGAGAGTCTCGCCAACGCGGTGAAGGCAAACCCACAGCGGGTGTTCACTGCGCTCACAAACATCGTTTGGGGCCGTGACGACGCTGTCACCGCGTTGGCCGAGATGGCCTCGACTTGCGAAGATCTCCAGCTCGCGAGAGCTGAGATCGAGAGCTTGCGAGGTCAGCTTGACCGAGTCGGTTTCGAGTTCAGCGAGTTGAAGGGTGAGCTTCGTTCCGCCAAGACCGACGCTCGTCAGGTAAGTCCAAATTCTCAAAGCACTTTTCCTCCAACCTTGCCCTTTCCTTCTCCATTCCCAAGAGACTCTTGTACCTTTCTCAAAGAAGTGTACTGATTCCGATATTCTGAGTTTAGGCCGCCGACGATGCCAAGCTGGCCACCGACAAGTACGAGGGCATCAGAACCGACATGGCAGCCCAGAAGCAAGGCTTTGAGCGACTCGACTGGCAAATGCAGACAAAGAACAAGATGCTGTTCAAGATCATCAACTACTATGAGCATCATATCACGGCGCTTGGACTGGACAAAGTCTATTCGGTATTTGCCCACTCTCTGCCAAGCAATGCATATCTCAGATCTATCGATCCTCAAGGAGTCGAGTCAGCCCAACAACCTCTCCCGCTCTTCCCAGAAGGCACGAACAGTTACACGGATGACTTCAGCGCAGCAGCATCCGGCATCTCAGTCTCAACAAGCAACGTAACTCCGTCAAGCAATGCGGCAGCACCAAAGGGCAAAGGAAAGGAACGAGAGATGCCACCTGCTTCTCAAGAGACAATGATTCCACCACCGCTACCTACTTACGCTCAGGCTGCAATTGGTCAGGCTTCGACAAGCACCAAGAGTAAGAAGGGCAAGAAAGGCAAGAATCATGGATCTGCTGCAAGCTCTGTTGCTTCAGGTGCAACTTCAACACAAGATCAAGCTGAATGGCTTGCTGGCTCTATCTCATCACTTGCTATTACACGACCAGGCTCTGCTTTCTCTGCAAGCTTCAATCCCGGCGCAGTAAGTTATCTCCACCTCACTTTTGAATTGACACTTCGAAGCTAACAATAACAAACAGCAATCCTTCGTCCCCAATAGCTCTCCTCCCAAATTTCCTCCAGTGCCAATTGCTTCCTCTTCACGACCAGCCCCATTCGCATACGCTTCAAACACCGTACCACCTATCCATGGAGAAGTTCCCCCTCAAACCTTGCAATCTATCAGACCAGTCAACATGGCTGCAGAACAAGACATTATTCCAACCGAGCGACCAAACCTCTGCTACACAATGCCACCACCCATGCCGCACCCCGGTCAACCATACAGCGGCGCCGTCCTTGCTGGTCAATCAATTCACGAAGCCTGCAAAATCGATGATGGCACCATCCGCTTCCTGATCGACAGTCTTCCCGAGCAAGTCCGCGACATCTGTCCCATCTCCATCTCCTGCAACAGTCTCTGCACCGTCCCCGGCTGCAAGCTCCGAAAGCTCTGCGACGAATTCAACGACGAGTCTCTCCCTCAAACTTCTACCACCCATTGCTCTCGACCAAATTGCACCCTTGTCCATATGTACCGTACCTGCGAGCAAGAGTTCAATGGTGCTCAGCTTGGATGTCAGGTCTGGATGGATGCTCAACAGGCACGCGCTCGCAATACCTATCCACATGCTCATACTCTTGGTGGTCACTCTCATGCTCATCCACTTATGAGCCATACACAATATGCTCGCATCCCTGCTGGATCTGAGGCCGAGAAGCGCGAGCGTCATGCTATCAAGCGTGCTCATCGTGCTGCTTGTACCGCCGAAGAAAACTCTGCACGAACTCTCCTCTTCCAGCTTATCGATATTCATCGTCTCGGTCGTTACTTGGGTTAGTGCTTTGGCACCTGGACCTTGGAATCTCTTGGGCACATTCGTGTTGCTTTACTTTTGCCTTTCTCAACTGCCCCTTGGTTGCCATAAGCCTTGGAGCTCAGGATATGATTGGCCCTTCTTTTCTTTTGTTCTTCGACGAAAATGTACGATGTATGATATGATGCGGTGGTCGTGGTGGCGTTCTTGTTCTTATTGTAGCGTAGCGCGAATACCCTCTGGCTGTTGAACGGAAAGTTCTTGGGGTGTTACATGGATGAGAATATCTCGGACCTGCTGTCTGAGGATTGATATTGAAATTGAAATGATTTGAAACCATCTGTGCCTTTGATATGATGTGATAATCGTGATTGAATGGATGCTTGAGACTACAGTGAGTTGCGAGTTAAGCTTGAATTTGCCCACTTTTTTTGTAAACCGAG